>VDFB02324200.1:18262-66455 GCA_007258455.2 Sequoia sempervirens
GACCATTATTACTATACATTGCAACAACTGAGATTTCTTAGGGTGCTCTATTAACGCAGGAAGATCCTGTAGGAAAGGAACAGGCTATCTACTATATCAATAGGACTTTGAATGGTTATGAGATAAATTACACCTTCATCAAGAAAGCTTGTTTGGAAGTGGTATTTTCTACTCAACAGTTGCGGCATTACATGTTAATCCACACAGTCAAACTCATAGCAAAGATTGATCCATTAAAGTATTTACTTAGCAAGGCTTTCCTAACAGGAAGACTAGCTAAGTGGGTCATGATCTTGAGTGAATTTGAAACCCAATATGTAGATCGAAGAGCCATCATGGGTCAAGTGATAGCCGATCAGTTAGCCGAAGCTCCACTACCAGATGATCATCCAATGAGAATTGAGTTTCCTGATGCAAACATTCTTACTATGACAACACAACAATGGATGCTTTATTTTGATTGTCCTTGATTGATTTTATTGAGTGTGAAATTATAAACTAATTTTTTTTGTTTCAATGATAAGGTCTCCATTTTAGTAACATGAAGGATGACAAGACATAGTAATATTCATGATTGTTATTTACCTTAGAGCATAGACTTGTAGCTCATTTTCTCATTGATTTTTATAAAATTACCTTAAAGAATATTACAAGAAAGGAAGGAAGTTGGGTTGTTATAAAATATCATAGTACTACTATGGATATTCCTTTCCTTCTAAGGAAGTCCTTGCGTCATATTGTATCATTAAAATTTATGAGGAAATCACAATAAAGTTTTGAAGACTTATAAATGAGGAGGACAATGACATGAATGATGGCAATCATAGTATTAGAAAGACAGTTAAGGGAATCCATTCAATAACTCTTAATTCATTAGCCTTATGTAACCAACACTAATCCCTAGGCTATTGTATAGCCATAATCATAATAGACATAGTTACTCATATGGTCATGGAAATCATGACTGACCTTAATCTTAGAAACATTATTATTGTATGTTGTGTTGAATGGGTCTTCTCAAGTCAAAACCATCATGTTAACTGATAATACTCAAGAAAAATACAAATTATTATGGAATTGTATAATGTCTTACCTTATTAAGGGGAATTTTCCAACATCAATACAAAAGTTAATCATGGCACAAGTGGAACCTTGCTGCCCTCAATCTCTAACATTGACATCTAGAAATATTGATAATCATAATTACCCCAATGACTTCCATAAATAAGAAAATTATTATCATGATGAATTCCATGCACCTAGTCATCCATAGGCCAATAATCTCTCCATTAATAATCCCCTACCATTGAATCATTTTCATGAAGGTCTTGGTGGAGAAGGTGAATGACAGTGTTCATGTGGACCCACTGCCAGTAGAATAGGACAAAGTCTTTGATAGAGGAAAGAATTGTCCCTAAATTTTGGGGGGTCAGGGGAATCCAAGTTACAGATTGAAGCTAAGTGTTTAAAAGGGGCTTCTCATGGAAATGAATTGCAATGTATATTATGTGAATAGTGTACATAGGTTGGTCTGGTGTGTTTGGTTTTTGTTGTGTCTGCTTGCCTTGTCTGAGTAGGCTCCTGGGTTTTGGTCTTCTACCCTGGTCTGCTTCAACCTGAGATCTAGATTCTCGCTATACCCACTAGGGGTTTACATCCCTGAGCATGAGCCACTGATGGAGCTTCAAAAATTTTGCAATTCTTGGGGACCCCATGCATTTGCTCAGCACTTTAAACCCTCATCCCCATGCTTGGATAGGGTTTTCCTTTGAAAAACCCTTAGTCACCTTAATTTCATATTGACTTTCCCTATTGGTCTCCTATTCTTTAAGTCATTACTTGAGTCATCATATGCGTCTGTTTACCAACCCCTCTAGCTTAAAACACCAGTCACCCAGTTGACCATCGACTTTAATGTTTTCCTAGGGTCAAGTTTTAATATTTCCCAAATGACTTAAGCTTAATTCATTCATTTTCAAGGGTCAAATCACCATTGGCCTAACAATGGCCCCTTATTTAATGCTAACCTTGTCGTGTGTGCAGGTTTTGAGATTCGAGACCATAGGAAAGGATCCTGGCTATACATTGCCAGTTCACAGACATAAAGTTCCAACCAGTTATACAATGTGAGGATAGCGAGATGAAGACGTGTCTCCTCATACATATGTGGGGCCCAGTATAGACTATCTAGCTTATTGTCTATGGTTTTGAACCGATGGCGAATATTAAACATTGGAAAAAATATCCGTCATTCCCCACTAGCTCCCAGAAAAAAAGTGAGCGCTTGTTAAAGGTTGCGAGATCAGTGACATCCTAACATGTGGATTAATCCACCAAGTCATGAGACAGGAAAAACTTTCCAACATAGGAGTTTCCATCTAATTAGGGTCAATGCTATTAGCCGAAGAAAAATGGACAAAGCACTGTTGGAATTCAAACTTAGTCAGGCCAATGTGAGGAGTTTGATTTACCACTGCATCAAAAGATCAACAATTGACATTCAAAATTGATAAATAGGCACGTGATAGCCATTTCATTCTACAACCGATGTGCATTAATGATGTACTCTCTACAGGTGCTATCAAATTGATCTTCATGTGTGTGGAGACTTAATTGTTAGTAATCATGAAGTATGATATGTAGATTTCTATGCACTTGGGAAATAAATGGTCACAATACACATGCCAACGAATTGCTCAATTTGTGCGTGTGTTTTCATTGAGCATTTATGATTGCTATCATCACATTGTTTGATAAATAGAAGTTGAGAGTTGTTATTTTCTCCAACACAATTAGTTGTCAAGTCTTTTGAGTTTTGAGGAAAGCCGAGGTTACGAGTGTAGGTTTTTCATGTGGCAGGATGAACAAATTTGATGCATCATCTGTTCCAATGCGGAGGTCTTCTCGACTCAATTCACAAAATTCCCATGGTGAGGACCCAGAGCAAGCACAAAGTGCTCATAAGGATATTTGTGGTAAAGGATCAACACCTATCGTTACCAGATGTAGCCACTGAATGAAGGGTCAAGCTGCGATCTTAGAGGCAATGGGAGCAAAAGGAGAAGAATTTGTTGGACCCTCCAAAAAAAATTCAATGGAAAATTTGATATGGTCATGGTTCTTTCGGACGACAAAACCCACCCATTGACATCGCGAAAAACTCGTCTGAAACTGAAATGGAGATAAACTCTAGGCCGAGTTCCATCCCCTAGAGTAGAGGTATTGTTCATCTCACTATGATGTGAAGTGGGCGCATGACGTGAAGTGGGCGCATGTATCGTGGACGATGTGCTAGTGGTGGAAGGTCTTCTAGTTGTTAAAAAGGTGGTGTGTGAAATGAATTTTTTGTGCTATTTGATAATTGTTGTGTCAGTCACTTTTTCTCTGCATGTGTGGTTGGTTTTTTGAGGTGTTTGATGCTGACTGTGTGCCCTCATGGTAGTATAAAAATTGGAATTGTTGCTTACCTAGTCGTCGAGGGAACTTTTGGTGGCACTTTATTTCTCCTCTTGGCAGTTGTTGCAATTGTGGTTTCCCCATTCTAACGTAATCAACATGTGGGGAATTTTGGAAATGCAGTTGAAATTTGAAACGAAATGAAACTTTGTAATGTGATATGCATTTCGAGCTAGAAGCTTGTTTGCTCCCTTACATTATAAAAGGGAATTCATGGCTCATTTGTGCAAGTTATATTCTTTTGAGTCTTTAGGTCTTATATGTGAAAAGGGTAGAAATTAGAAGAATACCAGAAAATAGATTGGTCGAATTGTCTTGATCTTTGAACTACGCATATGAAAATCTTAAATAGTTTTGTAGAAATTACTGATATCGAAGCAGATTGAGTGCATAATTCATATACTCTTCTTGGTACATCTCTTGCAAATTTTGAATATAATATCAAGTATATTTTGTTCGTCTTCAAATACTTCATTTGAACACGTCTTTATTTTTTCTTTGGTTCAAAGAATCAATTAAATGCTTAAATGAGGCCATGGATTTGTGAGAGTTTATAGAGGATGTGGTAAGAAGTGATGTGTTATGTGTAGTGAGTTTTCATAATGAAAAGCCTTATGGAAATAGTCTAGAATTATTCGATTTAAAGAATTTCTATATGACTGATGGTAAGATGCATGACTCTATTGTCCAATTGATAAAGACACTAGTCTATTTGTTATGGTATTCATCATTAGAATGATAGTGATAGTATATCAAGCTGTAGACTCAGGGTTAGAATGAAAATTTCTTAAAATTCATTTACTATGAGGCATGTGTGTGAGATATTATCCTTGTTCCTAGTGGATTGATAGTTATTTGCTTAAAGATTAGCCAACTTTGAGTGAATTAAGTTATTTACCCTTGATAGAAACCAATCTATGATTTGTTTTGTCATTTATTGAGATATTCAAATGAAATGTTGAAAGGAACACCCTCCTAGGTCCCATAGAGTCTGAAGTGTAAAAGATTTCAATCTTTGATTGAATCTTGTCATTTGGCCATTCATTTTAAGGGTCTTGAATATAGGAGTTAGCTACTCTTTATAGATTCAATAGGTGTACTAGAAAAAAAACCAACAAAATGGTGACTCTGTTGGGGAAATTCTCATTCTCCAACCACAGATAAAATGTAGAGTCAAGTGATGAAATGAATCTACACATCTTGTTCATATGTCGACAAATTCTTGAACTTGTTACACAATTTGAAATGCAGCGAAGATTGCAGGATCTGAATGTGACTCTATTGTGGAAGATAGCCCAAAACGTGCACTATTTGTATAGTAACTTCATCTTATTTGAAGTTGAGTCCCTTGTAAAGGAGGTGGCGACTCTGACTCAAAGAACCTAGCAAAGCATACATCAATTGGTCATATTTACAATTTAAAAGACAAAGGATAGTCAGCCACTGCAAATTTCCAAGTACATCCATAGAATTTGAAGAAATTAGAGCATATTATGGGTACATCAGGATGAATTTCCCATGTTTGAGATGTAAATGATTCCCTAATAGGTGAATTATCACTATATGAGGGAATATTAGTAAGAATTTAGCATGCCTTCATGTATAAGTTGAAATTTATGCATTATGAAAAAATAAGCATGTTAAATTGTTAGATCTTAGGCATTATTTATGAGGAATATACATGTTAAGAGCCTTAGGGTCATATTTGTAAAAGGAATTGATGTAATATTGTATAATTCAATACTATATTCTAAATTCCTTTTCAAGAATTAAAGGTGAATTGTCATTTTATACCATCTGGTGTAAATATGGACAAAAGCATGCAAGGTGAACCATCGTTCTCCCACCAAGGTAGTTTTAGTACTAACAAATACAAGGCCCTCAATTTTCACAATATTTGTGGATATCCAAATATTGTACCACCCAAGGCTAGGGATAAAATACCAAAGTTCACTGGTGACAAGTCAGAACTAGAAAGAAAGCATGTGCAAGAATTTGATGATGTGATGGGTGATTATGAGATAGATTCTGAAGACGTGGTTATGAAGTTATTTGTTCAATCACTGAAAGGAGATGCAAGAGACCAGTTCTCTTTCTTTCCAGTGTCCTTTGTACATTATTGGAATGAACTTAAGGTAGTTTTCATGGAGCAATTTGGTGAAAGGGTAAATCCAAGTGTTGCAAGAAAGAACTTTATGGAAATCTCTAGGGGTAAGGAAGAGTTGATCTCTACCTTTAACCTTAGATTTGAAAAGGTTATAAGGGAAATTACTTAACATATGAGACCGAATGATGCAGAATGTTTGGTTGTATATCTGGGAGAATTTGATAGTAAGATGAGCTTCTTGTTAAGAGATAAAGAGCATGCTACCTTACAACAAGCCTACCAAGAGGTTGTGAATATTGAGAACAATTTGAAATACTCAATCATGAGGGGACCTGTGATTGCTAACATGACTAGCTCTAATAGAATTAAGACTCTTGAGCCAAGTCAATCAAGAAATAAAAGTGTTTGTTAAGAAGAGGATCCCATAGATGTTACATCTGCATTACTCCTACGAGATGCGGAACATGAGCAAGCATCAACCTCACATCAACCAAGGTCAGGAAGGGATTATTTAATTCTCTCTGTTAGAAAGTTGTATGAGATGAAGAGACATGCAAACGAGTCACCATATGACTTGTTTTCAAGCTTCTTGGATGTTCTGATGGAGATACCCAAGAGTTTAAGGCCTAATTATTTAATGTGCATTAATTTGTTTTGTGAAGCTTACAAATCAGGAGCAAGCCAATGGCCTGAGAATCTAAAGCCCCATAGCTTTGATCAAGTAGTGGATTGGATAAACATTGTGGAAGATATTCACCATAGTTATGTGCCCCTAGTTATTTCCCAAAATGGGGGTAATAATTGCCATAGTGAGGAAAACCAAAGACTAAGATTGATAGATCAAGGAGAAGTATCAGAGTCTAAACAACTGACTGTCGAATGCTGTCATTTTACAAGAAACGTAGAAGTAGATCCATGTAATAGTGATAAGGATGAAGATACAAGGTGTGAAGACAAGGAAATAATGCCTAGTTATCTTCCTTGGGATTCCATAGGCTATGATCAAGCACAAGAGGTACATGGTGAAGCCTCAAAAATTGATTTAGCCAAGAGTAATGATGCACCAATCAGTGATGGGAATGCACTTTGTCTCAATTATACAACACAAATGAGATATCAAAGGGATGAGGTCGAACTTGGTGATTCTTCTATTGAATATGACTCTTCTTATGAAATGGAGATGGAATCTCTTACTTCTAGTAGGGGGTATGTTAATAGCCTTGAAGGGGTGTGTTTCCTAGGCAATGAGAAATTCTCTTCATGTGAAGAATTTTCTAAATGTGGATCAATTGTTATGAGTGCAAATGATGAAGAAGATATTGAATGTGTTTCTCTTTTTTCATCAAGTGATTACATTGATTTTGAATGCACTGATGATCAAAATGATTGGGATCCTAACACTAAGAAAGATGAGATACATGTGACCATCATGCAGGAATGGAAAAATCCTTTGTTTGACGAACCTACATTGGATAGTAAGGTCATAAATGATGATTCCTATTAGTGTAGAAGCAATACTCTTTTTGAAGATAATCTAGACGAGTATCTAGCAAGTACTACTAGTGAATGTGTTGTGGGTGGTACAAGCAAGAGTCAAGTTGATGCTAGGGTAGGTAATTTTTCCTTTGAAGATGTCAACCCTGACTTCATAGTTTCCCAACTAAATGAAAGATGTGAAAACACAAGCACTAATGAATTGGTTCACCAATGTGTGATTGAACAAATTTTACATGACAGGCATCAAGAGAATAACTCAAACTTGCTAACATCTAAATGTGACAATGGATCACATGATAAAGAAGTTTAGGATGGTGATGGCAGTTTTGAATGTAGTATTCCTATTAAAGGGGATGTGAATGATTATGTTGATTTCCCTATGGTAATTGGCCCTGTGCTTGAAAAGACAGTTGAAGTGTCAACCACTCGGGTTCCATGTATTGATATGTGCTTGGACATTAAAGGAATTCCATTCTTGGATGACCAAAAGGAAAACCAAGATGAATACATGAATGATCAGGCAATATCATTTTATGTTGAGGAAAAGGAATTATTTGATGATTTTGTAGGGTATGTTAATATTGCAGGATTATTTGATCCATGTGAAGGACTGTTCAAAGATATGGACAACCAAAGGATTGATGTTGGTCAGTATGAAGTTACATTGCAATTTTTTGCAGATGCACCTTACCTTATGAATCTTATTATGGAACTTCTTTCACCCCTTAAGGACAACACTTGTGACAAACATATGGAAGGTGTACCTGATTCTATGTTTCCTTTCCCCGATCTTGTAAAAGATTGGCCAAGTATGAGCCAAAGTGTCTATGAATTTTTTAAATTTTATGAACAAATGGGGTGTGATCCTACACTTCATGATTGTGTGGAATATGAGGGTTTTGTTTTCTCACTTCAATTTGATGTGCCTATGGTGGAGAAGGTGAATGACTGGAGCCGCATGAAATTAATAAATGGCCCAAATCATGATCATGTTAACTGTTATGAATTGCACAGTGTTCATGTAGACCCACTGCCAGTAGAATAGGACAAAGTCTTTGACAGAGGAAATAATTGTCCCTGAATTTTGGGGGGTAGGGGGCCTCCAAGTTACAAATTGAATCCAAATGTTTAAAAGGGGCTTCTCATGGAAATGAATTGCAATGTATATTATGTGAATAGTGTACATAGGTTGGTCTAGTGTGTTTGGTTTCTGTTGTGTTTGCTTGCCTTGTCCGGGCAGGCTCTTGGGTTTTGGTCTTCTACCCTGGTTTGCTTCAACTTGAGATCTAGATTCTTACTATACCCACTGGGGGTATACATCCCCGAGCATGAGCCACTAATGGAGCTTCCAAAAATTTTGCAATTCCTGGGGACCCCATGGATTTTGTCAGCACTTTAAACCCTCATCCCCATGCTTGGATAGGGTTTTCCTTTGAAAATCCCTTAGTCATCTTAATTTCATGTTGACTTGCCCTGTCGGTCTCCTATTTTTTAAGTCATTACTTGAGCCATTGTATGCATCTGTTTACCGGCCTCTCTGGCTTAAAACATCGATCACCCAGTCGACCATCAACTTTAATGTTTTCCTAGGGTTAGGTTTTAATATTTCCCAAATGACTTAAGCTTAAGTCATTCATCCACAAGGATCAAATCACTATCACTCTAACAATGGCCCCTTATTTAATGCTAACCTTGTCGTGTGTGCAAGTTTTGATATTTGAGACCGTAGGAAAGGATCATGGTCGTACCTTGCCAGTTCGCAAATGTAAAGTGTCAGTTGGTTATGTAGTGCAAGGACAACGAGATGAAGATGCATGTCCTCATATGGATGTGGGGCCTGATCTCCACTATTTGGCTTACTGCCTGTGGTTCTGAACCGACAATAAAGATTAAACATTGGGAACAATCTCTGTCGTTCCCTGCTAGCTCGTAGGAAAAAGGTGAGTGCTCATTAAAGGCTACGAGATCAACGAGATCCCGACATGTGGATTAATCCACCAAGTCATGAGACAGGAAAAACTTGCCGATGGAGGAGTTGCCATCTAATTTGGGTCAATGCTAGTGGTTGAAGACAAATGGACGAAGCACTGTTGGAATTCAAACTTAGTCGGCCCAATGTGAGCCATTTGATTTACCACCGCATCAAAAGATCAATGGTTGACATTCAAAATTGATAAATAGGCACATGATAATCATTTCATTCTATAACCAATGGGCATTAATGATCTACTCTCTGCAAGTGTGATCAAATTGATCTTTGTGCATGTGGAGACTTAATTTATGGTAATCATGAAGTATGATATGTAGATTTCCATGCACTTGGGAAATAAATGGTGACAATATGCATGCCAACAAATTGCCCACTTTGTGCATGTGTTTTCATTGAGCATTGATGATTTATATAATCACATTGTTTGATAAATAGAAGTTGAGAGTTGTTATTTTTTCCAACACAATTAGTTGTCAAGTCTTTTGAGTTTTGCAGAAAGCCAAGGTTACAAGTGTAGATTTTTCTAGTGGTAGGATGAACAAATCTAGTGCATCATCTATTCTAATGTTTAGGTCTTCCTGACTCAATTCATAGAATTCCCATGGTGAGGACCAAAGTAAGGAAAAAGTGTTCATAAGGATATCTATGGTAAGGGATTTGCACCTGTCATTACCACCACCAACTGAAGGGTCAAGCTATGAGATCGAAGGCAATGGGAGCAAAAGGAGAAGAATCTGTTGGTCCCTTGAGCATATTTCATCAGAAAAATTGATATGGTTGTGGTTCTTTCAGATGACAAAACTCACCCATTGAAATCACAAATAGCTTGTCTAAAACTAAAATGCAGACGGACTCTGGCTACCACCAGTATCTCTTGACTTTGGGCTGAGTTTTATCCCCTAGAGCAAAGGTATTGTTTGTCCTGCCTTTAGTTGTCAAGACTCCTAATGGGCAAGATGGTGTTATGTTGGAACAAGACAAGGATGAGGAAGGAATTGAGGTTTCATCTCCAACCTTCACTATGACACGAAGTGGGCACGTGTATCGTGGATAGTGTGTTGGTGGTGGAAGGTCTTCTAGTTGTTAAAAAGGTGGTATGCGAAATGAAATTTTTGTGCTATTTGATAATTGTTGTGGCGATCGCTTTCTCTCTATGTGTGTGGCTAGTTTTTTGAGGTGTTTGATGCTAACTATGCACCTCTGTGGTAGTATGAACATTGGAATTGTTGCTTACCTGGTGGTCAAGGGAAATTTTTGTGACACTTTATTTCTCCTCTTGGTGGCTATTGCAATTTTGGTTTCCCCATTCTAACATAAACAACATGTGGGGAATTTTGGAAATGCAGTTGAAATTTGAAATGAAATGAAATTTTGTGATGTGTTATACATTTCAAGCCAGAAGCTTGTTTGCTCCCTTACAATATAAAAGGGAATTCATGGCTCGTTTGTGCAGGTTCTAGTCTTTGGAGTCTTTAGGTCTTTTATGCGAAAAGGGTAGAAATTAGAAAAAAACCAGAAAATAGATTGGTCGAATTGGCTTGGTCTTTGAACTGTGCATATGAAAATCTTAAATATTTTTGTAGAAATTACTAATATCAAAGCAGATTTCATGCATAATTCATATACTCTTCTCTATGCATCTCTTACAAATTTTGAATATAATATCAAGTATATTTTGTTTGTCTTCAAATACTTCATTTGAACACATGTCTTTATTTCTGCTTTGGTTTAAAGAACCAATTAAATGCTTAAGTGAGGCCATGGATTTGTGAGATTTTATAGAGGATGTGGTAAGAAGTAATGTGTTATGTGTAGTGAGTTTTCATAATGCAAAGCGTTATGGAAATAGTCTAGAATTATCATATTTAAAGAATTTCTATATGACTGATTGTAAGATGCATGAATTCATCACCCAATTGATAAAGACACTAGTCTATTTGTTATGGTATTTGTCATTAGAATGATAGTGATAGTATATCAGGTTGTAGACTCAGGGTTAGAATGCAAATTTCTTAAAATTCATTTACTATGAGGCATGTGTGTGAGATATTCTCCTTGTTCCTGGTGAATTGATAGTTATTTGCTTAAAGATTAGCCAGCTTTGAGTGAATGACGTTATTTACCCTTGATAGGAATCAATCTATGATTTGCTATGTCATTTATTGAGATAGTCAAATGAAATGTTGAAAGGAACACACTCCTAGGTCCCACAAAGCTTGAAGTGTAGAAGATTTCAATCTTCGATTGAATCTTGTCAGTTGACCATTCATTTTGAGGGTTTTGAATATAGGAGTCGACTACTCTTTAGAGATTCCTTAGGTATACTGGAAAAAAAACCAACAGGTCTCAAGATTTTATTCATAAAGACTATCATGACAATTTGATAATCTATTTAAATACAAACCTTGTCAAACATATAAAGTAGGTTGTCATCATGGAAGGTGATAGTCTTTTTTTACATTACACTTTTATATACTTATTACTTCACCTCATTGTGTAATCATAAACAATTATCCCAAAAGGATTGCTACATTATGGCCATAAGAATAATTACACCAATCTTGTGATAGTAAAAAATACCTATATACCGTAATGTTTTTCATCAAGCCATAGGCACCATCATGTCCCATTCTAATAGTTAATTTAGGGTAATAGTCATATCTAAACTACCAAATGAATACTAAGACAACTACTATAGTCAAAATGTCCTAGAATAAATGGTGTCATTAGAGGAATTTTACAATCAAGGAGGGTTGTCCCATTTTTAAAACCTTATTGTCTATATAAGGAGACAATCTTCAACATTCAAAGGGACATCAAAAACCACACTAGATTCAAGGTTAATCACATTTGTAATCAAAATCTTAGCTAAACCATTATGATGATACTGGGTTATCCAAATATTTCCAAATAGAAACAAGGGGCTGCCACTAAAGTAGAAGAGAGTTATTATATCAATTTTGTTATGAAAGATAACCAATATTTAAAGATTGTCTTCTTATTATATCCTACCATAATAGGTGGAGGGGTGATTATGTACAAGGTTATGAATTTTGATATTGTTCCAAGTAACTAAGAAGATAGTCATACACCCTTTAGACACTATCATGTACAATTAGATGCTCATAGTTAGTGATTCAATCAATTACATGGGTTTGTCCAAGATCATGGGGGGCTAAACAATGGTGATGCAACAACAAAAAATGCAACATGAGGAAGTGAAAATCGTGGAATTCACGTTTGATTTTTTTGGTTTGGTTGGTAAAAAGTACATTTGCTAAGGTAAACACCAAAGCAAAACAGTTATCCATTATTAACAGATATTCGCTTTTTAAAAATTAGATATTTGATAATAATGGGTATCTGATACTAATAGCAAAAAATAGATATTCAATTTATAAATAACGTATATCTATTACTTATCCTTAGAAATGGATATTCATTATTACACTTACAACTTTTTTGAGACTGAGCACATGTATATAATATTTTTTTATAATTTAATAGTTTCATGGGGCAACACCCTTTGTATTATATCATATCTAATAAAAATTTACAAAGATATCCCTATCCAACTATCTTTGGTGGACACTACACATTCAACCCAACAGCATCTAACCCACCCCAACAGATATTCATCTACAATATGAGGAGCACCCATTTCTAAATGTTGCCCTCGGAATATTGGGATGTATACAAATTCCCTATATCATATATCCAGTCTGCTATCTTCAATATTTATACAAAAATAGGGGTAGCATGATAGTATCCATTACTCATATTGTTGCTTCTTCCTCGTATATTCTGCACAAACCCGACATTCAACACCACATTATTTACGAACCGTCAATTCTGCCTCTATTGCAGGGTCCACTAGTGGTTCTTCTTTAATGGTTGCACCAAATTCTACTTCGTCATCCTCCTCTTCGAGCCCTTCAGCCTTATGAAATTTCTTGATCCATTCACCACCTTCATTCTGCATAATGCCCATCAGTTTTTTGAGGAAGACCAAATTTCTGGCAATGACTGGCCTTCAACTCACGAAATCCTCATGATTAAACGTAGTAAGTACTGGCAGTCGAGGAAAACTAGCCCAGGAAATCATGCCACATACATCGACTTGTCATATCAAAAACTCTTCAAATCTATTATGGTTCAAGGAGAATGAGTTCCCAAAAGGAAACGCCACCTGTCATTAATACTTCACACTATATCATCAAGCCCATCAAATATTGATAACTAGCCACCACGTCCGCAATCACATGGTTGTGAGTTGTACACTATTGGAAATAGTGTGTATAATACATAAGCGTAGGAGCAAAGATGAGACTTCAATCTACAAATGTCGCCCTTTCAATGTTACTTGCATTTGATCCCTCATTCAACATGGGTCAATCTCATTCACACTCATCTTGCCACATGTCATGGCCACCCCCATCTACTCTAGTTTCTTAGCTGCCAACTTGGCAAGTTCATCAGCTAGTCCGTTTCCTTTTCTATAAACATGGGACAATTTGAAATCCTAAAATTTTCTCATCAATTTGCGGATCAGTTTGAGCTAATGGGCAGGTTTCCAATTTGGCGTCGAATTTTTCCTTATGGTGTTGATGGTTATTAAAGAATCACCTTCTAGATGCAACTGAATTGCTCACAATTCTATCCCCAACTCTATACCCAATAGAGCAGCTTTGAATTCTGCCAGATTGTTCATGGCCACTCCAAGGTGCATTGATCTTTTTGCAAGGATTGTCTCATTGTAATTACGTGTAATACAACCAACCCCGCTAGGCCTTGAGTTTCCTCTAGAAGCTCCATCAAAGTTTAATTTGATCCACCCAATGTCTTGGGCAATCTATTTCACATCATTTTTATGATTGACGGGAGGATCAACCTTTTGAGCCCCATTAACGGGGGGGATTTTGAGGCCATGGAAATTTTTGGTCATTTCATCATCCCAATTTGTAAAGATATTTCCACGCAACGACATATTGCGAGCAACATTGCTAACAAGTTCAACCACCTGATTTTCTACTTTTTGAGTGAGACTTTTCTAGGGCATGCCTTTGTCTTGGAAAAGTTGACAATTTTGTTCTTTCCATATTTATCACTTGTATAGTGGATGGAAGTATCTCCCATATACTAGCAAATAATCCAGGTTTCCTCATTTTGGACCACATTGCAAACCACACTTCAAGTTCCTATGGGAGCAGACTTTGAAAGTTTAATTTTTTCATGAAGTGCTTTCAGCAAGCCTCTGCAAATGGGCAAGATAATAATAAGTGATCTACATTTTCCTCCCTTGATTTGCGCAGATAGCATCTTCCTGAACCATAGATTCCCAAATTGCTAAGCATGTCTTGGGTCAAAATTTTCCTCTGAATAGCCATCCATGCAAAATACCCTGCCTTTAGCAAACAATATTCGCCCCACAATAGTTTAGTTGGCTAGTTTTGTTTGGCCATTACCACCTCCCTCACCTTATATTTGATTTTTACTCTGTATTCCCTAAAAGTCGAGTTGTGCCACCTTATAACGTATGCCTCATTGGAGGGGGATAAGTTCCTACACTTGAGGATTTCTAATTTAGGGCATCTTTTTGTGCCTTGGGCACATTCAGATTTTCAATAGAGTACCATTTCCACTTTACAATTCCATTTTCTATATATTGCTCTCCATAATTTCTGAATTTATCTCCTCAAATTCTAGTGGTTTCTCTTCTAATATTATCAAGATCTGGGTTTTTTTCTAGTGGCTCATTAGCCTCCCACAAATTTTCCCAAAAGGTCACACTTCTACCATCTCTATTTTCCCACGTAATATGCTTTGTTATTATATCTTTTCATTTAAGGATAAAGTTCCAAATCGTCAATCCCCAGGGTGGGTTCCTAGTGGTAAATATCTGAATGGGTTCATACGAGTCTAAGTACTTTCTCCTAAGAATTTGTACCCATTTTTGCTCTCCTTTAGTATACAGATTCCATACAAGTTTGGCACCCATGGAAAGGTTCATGATATTTAGCTTCCTTATTCTTGCACCCCTGGCCCCTTACGAAGTGAATATTTTGTCCCAAGATATGATTGGGAATTTTTGTTGGTCCTTTGTACCATTCCAAAAAAACCTTCACATAATTTGTATCAAGATGTCTTTCGCCGCCTTTGGAATCTTCATGCATGGCATGGGATAAATAGGGATCGTAGAGAGGATAGACTTCAACATCAAGATTCTTCTCACATAGGTGAGCCACTTTTCTTTTCACATCTCCATCTTGCCTCTGCATATATTTATCATACTTTCCCAATAGCATTTCTTGTTGATTCTAGCAAAGAGTGGCATCCCAAAAACCTTGTCAAAAAATTTTCCACCTTTAAATCAAGAATTCTTGCAATATCTCTTTGTAAACTAGGTTGGGTATTAAGAAAAAATACCTCTAATTTTCTCCAGTTGATGCTTTGTCCAAATGCCTTGCAATAGTCATTCAACAGTGAGCAGATTACTCTTGCTTAAGTTCACCTGGCCTCACCAAAGAGTATGGTGTCATCAACGAATTGTTGATGTGTCACCGGGGTTAAATCACAAGAAACTTCCATACCTTTCCATCACCCCTCAACTCTGAGGTGACCTATACTCCTTCCCAACACCTCTGCCATTATTATGAAAATGAAGGGAGATAATGGATCCACATGCCTTATTCCTCTTGAGGTAATGAAAAACCATGAGAAGCCCCGTTCACCAGTACTAATAATTTCGGAGTGTCTATGCAATAGCTGATCCAGTTGATCCACCTATTGTTGAAGCCAAATTCCTTTAGGAAACAAACAAGAAATTGTATGTCCACCAAGTCATATGCCTTTAGAATTTCAAGTTTAATTACCGTGTGTAAGAGAGGGGGACCAACCACATTCAAGGCCCTAGGTCACAAAGGGCCAAGAGCAGAAGGCTTTCCTAACTTACCTCAACTTAATGGGGTGTTAGGAAATGCAAAACGAGAATGATGAAGACTGTAAAGTCCTTCAATCACTCTACAAACCCAAAATACAAAACGGGGCTAGGAGAGTCAGTTTTCAGGTTCAACATTACACCTCAAAAAACTTTATGTTCAAGGACAGAAGAGCGGTCCTAGGACAACAGTGTGGCATGTTGGCATTCGTATGACTAGACAACTAAAGAGACAAGGTCAAACCTAGGAAAACAAGCTAACAACCCAACTAACTACCACTAAAGGGCCAAAATAATGTTATTAAGTAAACAAAATATGCTCTAATATGATAAAGTAAAAATGCAAGAGTTAGGGTAGCAAGAATGATCTCACAAAGAAATTTGTTCACCAGTTAGCTCTCCCAAATCATGTTCACCTACAAATAAAGAGGAGGAAAAATGTTGGGTGGCTATATAGGGGCCTGCCTCAATCAGACCCCCGTTTAGGTGTTTCCACCTCCACAAACAGCCAAGAAAGCAAGTATGATAAAGAAAGTAATGTAATGAAGAACACTAAAACACTACAAAATGGCCATATTTGGGTCGGTCGGCCGAAGGGGACGTTACAAGTCAACTGCCAATGAGAAATGTAACACCTCTGTAGGTTCAGCCACAGGAATCTACTAGGGATGTAAGCACACCATGTGGATGTCTACACGTCGTATGGGCGTCCCCAACAAAAATTTCTCCATCAACGCTCAAAACAGGTGCCAAGTGGAATGAAAATAGTGGACTTATGTGTAATTAAGCCTCCGAACTTGGTTTTCTAAAGTGGAGAAAGGAAAAAGGGGAATTTTCATAAGGGGTGCAATGTCACTCCTATACATTTTCCCCCACTTTAGCAAGCATGAATACTGAAGAGTACTTCGGTAAACTGGATGAAAGAATGAATAAGGTTAGAAATGTATACCTAAATCATCAAGGAAGTAGACCACAATCTAACAAACCTGAAGGTGCAGGGCAAGTGAAGGACTTCATAGCTTCTCAGAACTATGAAGCTGAAGAAAGAAAGCGTCTTACAGGCCCATAGACCTGCAAGGAGGCAACCCCCAAAATCTCTCACATGAAGGAAGCCCTATGAATTAAGCACCTTACAGGCCCTCAGAACTGCAAGGAAGGTGTCCCCCAATAACTCACATGGAGGATACCCGGGAAGTGTCCCCCAAAATCCCACACATGGAGGAAGCCAGGAAAGCACCCTAAAGACCCACAGACCTATATGGAAGGTATTCTCCAAGATCTCTCACATGAAGAATACTCAAGGAAGCACCCTATAGGCTCTCAGACCTACAAGAAAGGTGACCACCAAGATCTCTTACATGAAGGAACCCCAAGAAAGTGCCCTACAAACTCACAGACCTAGAGGGGAGCCACCCCCAAGACCTCTCGCATGGAGGAAGCGCCCTATAGGCTCTTAGATTTGCAAGGCGGTATCCCCCTGTAGAAGAGAGGGATTCGCTACTCACTAGTTCTCTTCATTTAGAGATCCTCATGAGGTGAACTACCCTAAACTACCTCACAGAACAACGTGAAAGTTCTAGAATCAAAAAGAGCAAGTCGCAAGTCACAGAGATTTTTTGGATAGAGTAACGAGCTCTCAGCCAAAAGATGGCAGTGCAAAATACATATGACAAAGCCGCGCATTGGTGTCTCATACAGACTAGAGAACAAGATTGTCTCAAAAAACAACAAAGTGGATGCTTCTATCCTAATTATTGAGAACTTACATAATATAGGGGAATAACAAAGTGTAGTAGAACTGAAGTAAAGTTAGGAATAAATGATAAAGATATGGAGTAGAAAGGAAGGAAATACTTACAACCACATGAATGTTGAAGCCTCCACCAAATGAATGTCTTTAAAACTCGCGTCTGTCATATCTAGAGAGAATGTTGGGGCTATATAGGGGTTTTCCTCAGTCAAACCCCTATTTTGGTGTTCCCACCTCCATAGACAGCCAAAAAGATAGAGAAAGAGAGAAGAGAATAAAGTGTGTGGTGAAAGCGAAACCTACTCAAGAGTAGAACACACACCACCAAATAAGCATGTGATAAAAGCAAACCCCACTCGACGAGGAGAACCTATATCACCAAGTAAGTATGCAAATAGTAGGGGATATGGAATCCTAGGATGCTCACAAGCATGGAATGAGGGAGAAAAATTATTGAAAGGTGTTATAAGGGGAGCTTGAGAGAGCTTGAAGCTACGAAAAGTTGTATGAAGTTGTGCAAGCAAGTGATGGAGTGAGGCTAAAAGCTAGAATGAAGCAAGAGGAGTGCTAGCAAGACTTGGAAGAAGTTAGAAGATGCAAATGGAGTGAAAAGACTAATTTTAAGGAGAAAAGAGAAGCAAAAAGAAGATTCTTGGGTGGTTTCAATGAATCTCGACCCATTACCACTGACCAAAGGAGGTGACAAGTGGAAAGCATGCTTGAAAATAGTCATTTGAGCATTGAAACATCGCAGGATGCTAGCACGGCACACAAACATTTGTGTAGCACATTAGTGTCTAGACATGTCACGCTACAAAACAATGCAAATGGGAAAAGTACAAAGTTCAACAAAAAGTTAACACACAAGGGTGGCTGCTAAAAAGGGGTGTTGGAGCATCCTGAGAGGGAAAAAGGCTGATGTAGGGGCTAAAATGAGCCTACTCAGGATGCTAAGGGAGTGGACACTAAAGCGGATACAAGTGTATGTGAAATTATGAGGGGTGCAATTTTACGCTTATACATTTTTCCCCCACTTTAGCGGGCATATGAATCTTCATTAATATGCACACTAAAGGAAATCTACTAAGCATAAATAACATCATATGCCAAAAGGATACTATAGAGGAAGCTGATAACTCTTCAAACCATGGAAGCATGCCCCTAGGCTGATGATTTGCAAAACCAATACATTAGAAAAGAAATACCTGTACCAAACATCAACATTAGAACATGAAAAGCTAAAAGATTTGAGTCAACAAAGTAAAGAGACCTCGATGTAAAAGGTTGTCTCAGTATTATGCGTCATCCCCAAATTAAGGAATAAAACATAGAAGAATGAAGAGTGGAAGGAATATACATAGGATGAAGAAGGTGTAGATCTTCGATCTGGTATACACAAGAGAGAAGAGATAGATAAAAAATGAAATGAATACAAGAGTGATAAAAGTAATCCCCGCTCAAGGAGGAAAACTTGTATCACAAAATATAGGTGATAAAAGCAATCCCTGCTCGAGGAGAACTTGTATCACAGAGTAAAAGTGATAAAAACAATCCCCGCTCGAGGAGGAAAACTCGTATCAAAAAATAAGGATGTAAAGGAGCTCTACAGGTTCTCGGTTCTGTAGAGCAAGTAAGTAGACAGTCACACAAACCGTCGTCAAGTTGGAAGACTTTCAAAGGGGTCCCTTGGGAACCCTTCAAAAGGAAGAGGGGTCCACTCAAGGGACTCATTGTTTGAAAAGCGAGGTCTAGTCAGTCTTCCCCCAAGCTAGACACAGAGGCATGAAATAGGTCTAGTCGGGCTGCCCCCAAACTAGATGTATGAAGATATGGAATAGGTCTAGTCAAGCTACCCCCAAGCTAGACACAAAAGAATCCATTTGAGATCAAATATTTCAAAGGGGCTCCCTTATGAACCCTTCAAAAGGAAGAGGGGTCCACTCAAGGGACACTTCAATTGAAAGATATAGAGAAGAAGAGAGGGGGTCCTTTACAAGGGCCACACATCTCTAAAATGAGTTATCACTGCCCCCAACATACAAGGGAGGAGAACCATGCAAGATATATAGGATAGAGGTAAACCTCAATATCACTTGTCATGCAAAGAAAAGGTAGGTGTGTCAATCAAATGGTAGTTTGATGACACTTGAATCACAAAGTTGTATTTTATCTTTGAAGGCCTTACATTCGCTAGTGGAATGGCCAAGCACTCAATGGTATACACATAAAAGATGTTCTCCTTCATCATGTTTATGAAATTTCTTGTGTAGGACAAGGAAGAGTGATTAAGTAGGCTTTTAGAAGCTGCAACAAAATATGCTCTTGCTTAGATAAAGGATGAGAAGGAGGAAGCAAGCCTTTCTCTTGTGGAGAAAGGTTTGACTTCTCACAAGAAGAAGAAGAAGGCACGAAGATAGAAGACAATAGAGGAAGAATCTTTTCAACAAGACAAGGTTGAGAAGAATTCATGTCACTCAACCATGACTTCCATTTAGATTGTTCCTTCGAGCAACCAAGTCCCAAAGTATGCTTATGAGGCACAAATTCTATAGGGACCTGAATGCCTTGTGCGTTATGCCCACAACCTTTATGCTCACAACCATATTAATAAGAGTATTTGCAAGTCTTGAAAAGAAGGAGGATCTCCATAGAGAGCATCATTTTGGCAATGGGGATCACGCTCCTCTATGGGATCGCCATCATTCTTATTAACAGGACTGCCAACACTGTCTTCTTTAGCAGAAGCGTAATCATCTTCCTCTGAAGGAGGATCAACACTAAGGGCATTACAATTTATGCTCACACTACCCCACAATATAGAAGAATAGCCATCTCTGAGCGTGGATGATGTTATCAAAAGCTCTAAGTAGATTGGGTCGACTTTATATTCTCCAGTGAAGGATTCTACAAAGTCTAAAGAACCCCAATCATCACCAAGACATGCATTCCTTTGAGAAGAGGTAGAAGGAACAAACTTAAGATTTCTTGCTTCAAAAGGATCTTCCTTAGGGACATTTATCTCAAGAGTATCCTTTGTAGTAGGTACTGCTGGAGTAAACATCGACACACTAGAAGACACATAAGGAATAAGAGTAGGCACAATTGAAGCTCGACCAGCAGCTTCCATCTCACATAGGTGCATAGCATCAGGGTCAACCTTAACTATGACTACTTTATTATTAGCAATGAACTTAATAGATTTATGCAAGGTAGACGGGACTGCACCCATAGCATGAATCCACGATCTACCAAAAAGAAGGTTATAAGGTAAATTTTTTTCCATAACATATACAAGGGTGGGTACAGTAATGGGTCCAATCTACAAAGGTAATACTACTGTACCTAGAGCTTGTCACTCAACATTATCAAACCCACGAATGTCAATAGAAGAAGCATTAAGATAGGATGAATCAACATTAATCTTAGGCAATAAATAAATACTGCACACATTGAGCGCTGAACCAGCGTCAATGAGAGTACATCTAATACCAATTTTATTAATGTTAACTATGATCACTAAAGGGTCCACTTGCTTTTGTACTTCCAAAGGAGGTAGCTCCTACGGATAGAAAGTGATATTCGGTGAATTTGCACGAATATACGTCATCAATGCATTAGCATTCGATGGCCTAGCAGAAGAAGGCATGAGGATATTTTGCAAGGATTCTTGAAGCATACCTTGATAAATCAGAGCAGACTGAAGCAAGGCTCATAGTAAGATCTTACCCAAAGTAACCCGAGGTTGCTCGACAAGATCATAATCACTAGGTGCTTTAGTCGTAGGTTTAGGAGCTAAAGGTAGACTTGGTTGTTTATTTGTTCTATTCTCATAAGTATGGGCTACCGCTCTGTAAGAGGGAGCCTTAGAAATATTAGGAGAGTTACTATCAAATGGAACACCATCAATAGAAAAAATCCTTTTAGAAGAAGGACTAGTTGGAGTTACGTAAATAACCGGTCTCTTAGGCATTTGAGGGGCAGCAGAGACATATTACATTTACAAAATCATCACCACTACTAGAACAATTACTTGAATACATATTCTCAACATCGATCCAACTAGGATCAAATGTGGAAGGAGATTTATCGTTCACCAATGCATCATCTCTAGAGGAGAGTGCATTGGAATAGATAAGAAGTTCATCATTCAAAAATGCAACATCTCTAGAAGAGAGTGCATTGGAAGGTATAAGAGATTCATCATTCATGAATGCATCATCTCTAGAAGAGAGTGCATTGGAACAAAGATAGGACTCATCATTCACAAATGCAACATCCCTAGAAGAGAGTACGTTGGAATGAGAGGTAGATTCATCATTAAAAAATGCATCATCTCCAAAAGAGAGCGCATTGGAAGGTAGAGTAATATTAAGGAAAGTATCAATAATTTCATCTTCTTGCAATAAAATATCCTTCGAAGCAAGAGGAAATTCATGAGAAGGATCAAATATATCAAGTGACATAGGTAAAGCCAAGTCACCATCACATGCATTAAATGGAATATTATTAATGTTTTGAACAAAATTAGATACAAAACTAATAAAAGAAGATATTAAATCCATTGCAAAAAATTTTGCATTTTCTATGTTCTAGTAATTTGCATTTTTGGAGGTCTTCGGAGTGAAATTTGAGGTCAGAACTTGCATCGATCCCTAAAATTTAGTAGTAGTATTTTAGGGATTGAACTAGTTCTCTAGGAGACCTTTCCAACGGTGCAAACGGTTTTGAATTCTGAGCACCGAGTCAAAAGTTATGACCCCGCCAAGTAGAAGTAAATAAATTCCTAGTTTTTCAAAGAACATTGTTCTTCACGTCCGGTTCACCAAAATGTAGAAGAGGGGGGTTCACTACTCATGATTTTTCTTCATTCAAAGATCCTCATGGGGTGAACTGCCCTAAACTACCTCAAGGAAAAGCACGGAAGTTCTAGAATCAGAAAGAGAATATCATGGAGATTTTCTGGACAAACTAACAAGCTCTCAGCTAGAAGACGACAGTGCAGCGTGTTGGCGCCTCAGAGGTGCACTAGCATCTCGTACGGACCAGAGAACAAGAGTGTCTCAGAAAACATCAAAGTGGATGCTTCTATCCTAATTACTGAGAACTTACAAAATATAGGGAAATAACAGAGTGTAGTAGAATTGAAGTAAAGTAAAGAATAAATGATAAAGATATGGAGTAGAAAGGAAGGAAATACTTACAACCACATGAGTGTTGAAGCCTCCACCAAACGAATGTCTTCAAAACCTACGTCTGTAAGATTTGGGGAGAATGTTGGGGTTGTATAGGGGTTTTCCTCAGTCAAACCCCCATTTTGGTGTTCCCACCTCCATGGACAGCCAAGAAGATAGAGAAAGAGAGAAGAGAATAAAGCATGTGGTGAAAGCGAAACCCACTCAGGAGTAGATCTCGCACCACCAAATAAAGTGTGTGATAAAAGCAAACCCTGCTCGAGGAGGAGAACCTATATCACCAAGTATGTGAATAGTAGGGGATATGGAATCCCAGGATGCTCACAAGCATGGAATGAGGGAGATGAAGTTGTGAAAGGTGTTATAAGGGGAGCTTGAGAGAGACTGAAGCTACTACAACAAGTTGTATGAAGTTTTTCAAGCAAGTGATGGAGTGAGGCTAAAAGCTAGAATGAAGCAAGAGGAGTGCTAGCAAGAATTGGAAGAAGTTAGAAGATGCAAATGGAGTGAAAAGACTGATTTTAAGGAGAAAAGAGAAGCAAAAAGAAGCTTCTTGGGTGGTTTCAAGGAATCTCGAACCATTACCACTGACCAAAGGAGGTGACAAGTGGAAAGCATGCTCGAAAATAGTCATTTGAGTGTTGAAATGTTGCAAGATGGTAGTGCAGCACATGGACATCTGGTAGCATGTTAGTGTCTGGACATGTCACGCTACAAAACAATGTGAATG
The DNA here is from genome assembly GCA_007258455.2 of Sequoia sempervirens. NCBI lineage: Eukaryota > Viridiplantae > Streptophyta > Pinopsida > Cupressales > Cupressaceae > Sequoia > Sequoia sempervirens. The sequence goes on from VDFB02324200.1 coordinate 41,922, forward strand.
GGAAAAGTACAACGTTCAACAAAAAGTTAACATGCAAGGGTGGCTACTGAAAAGGGATGTAGGAGCATCCTGAGAGGGAAAAAGGCTGATGCAAGGCTAAAATGAGCCTACTCAAGATGCTAAGGGAGTGGACATGAAAGCGAATACAAGAATGTATGTGAAATTGCAAGGGGTGAAATTTTATGCTTATACACCCTCAAGATCTCTCACATGGAGGAAACCTAGGAATACAAACTCTACAAAGTCAGTAAGCGACCATGTAGGCAAGTAAGCGAACAGTCACGCAGACCGGCGACAATTTGGAAGACTTTCAAAGGGGTCCCTCAGGAACCCGTCATGAAGAAGGGGTTCACTCAAGGGATGCACAGTTTGAAATTAGATGTTTTCTTTCACAAATCGATCCATCGTCAAGGGATCCTTTTGAAATATGTTCACTTCATTAAGGAATTTGAAAGGAAGAATATTCCCCCACACGAGGGGAAGGTCAAAGTTGTTCCCACTTCAGAGGAAGGTCTTTCAAGTCCTTTCTTTACGAACCCATGATGAAGGAAACATGTTCCGTTAGGGCTCCAAGTTGAGAATGTGATTTCAAAGAAAGATTTGAGAAGATTTTCGAGAAAAGGTTTTTTCGGCAACGAATGCATTTTCTAAAAATTGAAATGTTGAAGAAAGGCATTGTCACACATAAGAGGGACAACTCAAGCAAAGAAGAGGGAAAGATAAAGAAAAAGAAAAAGAGAAAAACATAAACAAAGGGCATAGGGTAGCCTAATATTTTAGGGTTAGAACTGCTCATATATATATATGAACTGTCATCAACCCCCTACTATAGCAAACCATGTAAAAAATGCATGAGAAAAAAAAGTAAATAAAAAATTGGGTCAACATGGAAGGAAATCTTAAATGCCTCCAATGCTTTGCATCGTCCCCAATTTATCAAAAATCAAGCACAAACATGGAAGAATGATGATACAAATAGAAGAATGTTTACAACACAAAAACTACGCTTGTATCCAAGCACTAATAGGGGTGACACTTGTATCCAAGCACTAATAGGGGTGACAAGGGTCATCCAGGCACACATAGCATGATCATGGGGGAACACATCACAACACACACACACACACACACACACACACACACACACACACACACATCTAATCTAAAGATCAAGAAGAGGCCTCCTCCTAACATTGATCAACCAAGAGGTTGTCTGCTTCCCACTCTAGATCATCGTAGGGGGGAAGGAGGAGGAGCCTGCAGTGGTGGGATGTTAAGAGGAGGAGGGTGCTACCATAATAGCGTGTCTCACTTTTGGGACGTGCTAATTTTTTCTTGAAATCACTATTTTTAGAAAAAAAAAACTAATGATTTAAGTCTTGAGACGTTCCATCTAAAGGGTTTTAATTGAAGAGAGATAGATAAGACCCCCTTAGATCAAACCCCCTTGGATAGAACCCCTCTAGTATTAAATTATACCCACAATGGAGTCTCCTTCACATCTATCAAAATGTTGGCAAGAAACCACTCTCTATTTACCTTTTGAGGGATTAAATAGAGTTACTTAAAAATTATATTTTGAAATCTTGTAGCCCTCAAAATGAGCTTTCCAACAAGTATAGTTTTGATATATTTTTATTTTATCATGTATTTAATTTTCAATTAAATTTACTAAATATAGGTTTTTCTCCAAACATCAAGCTCTTTATTGTGCTGAGGTGGAAAAGTAGTAAACCATTATAAAAAAAATTCAAAAAATACCCATTTCCTAGGTATTTATGTCCTTGTTTCACCCAAAAAAATAATAATTGAATTTTAATATACACATAACAAGTTAGGTTGTATGACAACACGTATGTCAAAATTATAGTCAGAGTGACTTCAAAAATTAATTTTAAAACAAAATATGCAACAAAAAATTATGAAAAAATCTCCCTTCCCTAGATATTTATGGTGAGAATCTATATTTCAAAAATTAGAATTTAATCCTTTATAGAAAAAAATTTATGTTCTACGACACAAACATTACTTTCTAAAAATGTTGTTTTCTATTTAAAACCAATTATTAAAGGAGATGTTGAAAGATTAATGATTTAGTTTGGAAAATTTAAAAAATAAATAAATAGAAACTACATACAAATTGTCATAAATCACTAGTTCACATCATCTTCAAATTGCTAACGGTTTAGCTACTATAGGTCTTAGAAGATGAAGATTCAATTAAAAATATTGATGTAAATGTCCATCTTGGGCAAAAAGTGAGACACAGTATTGTGATTTCACCCAAGAGCATCTGGCAACCTGCAACAAGGGCTAAGGAAGAGGGCTTCGCAAGGTCCTCTCCATCAAGCTCTTATGGAGCTAGTGTCAGTGATTTCTCGAAGATCGCTAACAAGGTCGAAACTTCATCCACAGAGTTAAACATGCACCCTATAGGAGCGTCATGTTTAATTTTAGTGGATGGGGCAGGTTGCACCTGAGATTCATTGCTAGGCTCGCCGAGTGACTTGGGAGCGGTGACAAACTCAGGGGAAGCTAGGACTACTTCCATCACTAGGACATAACAAGTCAATACGGGGCCACCTTGTGAAGAAGGTGGGCTCCTTTTATGTCCTTCAATGATAGAAGGACCACACTCCTTTTGCTTCGTCGAGGGAGACAAACTCCCCATAGATGAGGCTATAGGTGCGGAGGAAGAGGAGGAAAGAACCACAATGGATACAACTGAGGTATTAATCACATCCATGGCCTTTGGGAAAGGTGAGATATCCGAAATGGATATCAACAAAGGTAGCTCCACCAAAGGAGCAATGAACACCTAGACTCCCTTAAGGTTAGATGCATTTGTACTCGCAGTGGAAGTCAGAAGTAATGTGGGACTAGACTGAAGAGAAGAAAAAGGAAGGGGAGAGGAAGACACTATGGAAGGCCTTGAAGCAAGGGCGGTCATCTCTTCCTCCTTCCTTTGTGAGGTGAGCTGCTTAGCCAAGAGAGCCTTTTGCCTATGCTTGCGCTCACGCACAAGGAAATTTATATGACTCTTGGAGCTGGAGGCTGGAGGCTGCAAAGGAACAAAAGGTTCTTGCTCAACCATGGGAACATCCACTATGACCGTCTCCAGTGAAGAAACGGATTCCTAAACGGGAGCAGGAGGAACAGGTTGAGGGGCAACGGGGGGAGTCGATTCAAGAGCCTCGGCAACAGGCCTCTTCTCGTTCACTTCTTTAAGAGCAGGAATAGTAGGAGGCCATGGAGGTTGAGAAAAAAATGAATCTCCATGGGAGACCTTCTTCCTATTATATCAAACAGGTCTAGGCTCTATCGGCAGAATAGGAAGTTTGAATGCAGGACGCTTAGGCTTTCGCCAAGTGGGCACCATAGGATTCTCCCACAAGCGTGGAGTAGAATCTGATGGTAACACAATAGAGCAAGAAGAAGCATCAGATTGACCAATGAAAGAGTAAGAAGGAGGATCTCGGAACCGCTTCTCTTCTTCCTTCCTACGTGCCTTAGTGGCATCATTGTCAACTTTTAAGCAAGCCCTATGTGAAATAGCATAAGGTGACAAAGGGTATCTCACTTTCGGCCTTAGGTGCCCTTTCTTATAATTTTGATATGTTCGATGCAAGAGGTCTGTCTAAGGTGAGAAAGGCTCAATGGGTGTAGGCCAAGAGTAGTCCAAGGAGTAGCTACCATGAGCAACTGGTGGTTTATAACCAATGTCGTGAATCACATGCACAGAACCCCCGTGGATAAATTTTAGACATTTATGCATGACCAAGGGGACCACTTTCATAGCTACCAACCAAGGGATACCCAACTTCACCCTAAAGAGCTCAAACCCAAGAATAATGTCAAACAAGAGTTTCACGGATTTAGGTCCAACCAAGACTGGCAGGACAATACTACCCAAAGGGGGCATGGAAAGCCCGACATGTGTGTATATGGTACTCATAGGTGCATCATACCCATCTTTATGTAAGAAGTTAATCAACATGATCTCTTCAGTTATTATGTTTACTTGTGATTTTGGATCAACAAGAACACCTGCTACAATGTTTCCATTGATCCGTACAAGGATATAGAGGAGATGGTTCCCTATTAAAATCCATCGACAGGTCCTGTGAAGTGAAGGTTATACTAGTACCACTATCCACAGGCTGCATAAAGGGGATAGGTTAATGCATGAAGGAGGACATTACGCACACTAGATGATACTTTCACAGAGTCCCTAAGGTTAAAGGATAAGATAATGATCCAATTAAGGTTTCATTACGCAACACCTTCAGAACCTTCCAACTATGCCAACTAGGGGTCATAGGTTGGGTCTTAAGGAAACAACCTCACAACACTCACACCTACAACACTCCTAGAGTACAAAGAAAGGAATTGTTAGTATCACAAAACATAACCAAAATGGTTCACGTCGGGTTCACCAAAAATGTAAGAGAGGGGGACCAACCTCGTTCAAGGCCCCAGGTCATGGAGGGCCAAGAGCGAAAGGCTTCCCTAACTTACCTCATCTTAATGGGGTGTTAGGAAATGTGGGGAAAGAATGATGAGGACTGTAAGGACATGAATGATGAGGATTGTAAAGTCCTTCAATCACTCTACAAACCCAAAATATAGAATGGGGCTAGGTGAGCCGGTTTTTGAGTTCAACATTGTGCCTCAGGAAGCTCTTTATCCAAAGGCAGAAGTGTGGTTCTGGGATGACAACACGACATGTTGGTGTCTCTCAAGTGCATTGGCATCCATAGGACCATACAACTAAAGAGACAAGGTTGAACCTAGGAAAACAAGCTAACGGCCCAACTAACTACCACTAAAGGGCCAAAATAATTTTATTAAGTAAACAAAATATGCTCTAATATAATAAAGTAAAAATGCAAGAGTTAGGGTGGCAAGAATGATCTCACAAAGAATTTTGTTCGCCAACTAGCTCTCCCAAAGCACGTTCACCTACACACAAAGAGGAGGAAAAATGTTGGGTGGTTGTATAGGGGCCTGCCTCAGTCAAACCCCCATTTAGGTGTTTCCACCTCCATGGACAGCTAAGAAAGCGAGTATGATAAAGAAAGTAATGTAATGAAGAACACTAAAACACTATAAAATAGTAAATGTGCTTACTCAACCAAGTAATAGAGGAGAGGAATGAGAAGCTTACCACCTCCACCAAGAGCACTCAAGGCTAATGGAGGAGAGAATGAGAGTACTCAAGCCTCTGTTGCAATGGTGTTGTCCCACACATGCTCTACTGAAGTGGTGGAGTGAAGTAATTGTTGCTATGGAGTGCAAAAGTGTTGCTAGAAGTACTTGGAATGCTTGAAATGAGTGCAAGAGAGTGTGTAGAAGTTGAACTGAAAGCTTGGAAGAAGTTTAAATGCATGTAGAAGGAGGGAATTTGAAGGAGAGATGAAGAAAACAACCATATTCGAGCTAGTTGGATGAAGGGGGTCTTACAAGTTGACTACCAATGAGAAGTGTAATGCCTCTATAGGTTCAATTGCAGGAATCTAATGGGGACGTAAGTGCACCATGTGGACGTCTATGCATCTCACAGACGTCCCTGACATAAATTCCCCCACTAATGCTCAAAATAGGTTCCAAGTGGAATGAAAGAGGTGGGATTAGGTGTAATTAAGCTTCCAAACTTGGTTTTCTAAAGTGGAGAAAGGCAAAAGGGGAATTTGCATAAGGGGTGCAAATTCACTCCTATACACCATGATTGTAGCTCTAGTTTTCCTTGCTGAGTGTATAGCTTCATGTGCCACAATAATTCCTTCCACTATAGATCTCAGGCTAGGGATAAGTTGCTTTTCTCCTCTGATATGATATGTTTGAGAATCCCTTTTAGTCGATTGGCTATTACTTTTGATGATTTTGTAAACAATATTGCACAATGCAATTGGTCCTTTGAACATATTTTTTCTTTGGAATAAGGGAAAGAAATGTGTGGTTCAAGGCACCAAGCATAGTTGCTTTATTCCTTGATTCCTCAACAACCCTGAACAAATATTCACCAATTATGTCACAAAAATGTTGAAAGAGCCCAACAAGAAACCCATTTGGCCCAAGGGCTTTATCAGGGTTTAGCTAGAATGTAGCTCTCCTCACCTCCTCCTTCATGATTTCTTTGTATAGTTGTTCATTATCTTCTTCTTTAATTAGTGTTGGTATATTTTCCAGTATGCTTTCTCTTACCTCTTTGTTCTCTTGAGTTCCTTGGTTTAGTATTGTTTCAAAACATCTATCTTCCTCCTGATTTACTTCATCTATAGATTGAGTCATATTCCCATCTTCCTTTTTTATTTCCACAATTCTCATTTTTCTCTTGTTTGTATTTGTGGTTCTATGAAAGTATTTGGTGTTTATGTCACCTTCCTTCAACCAAAGTTCCCTTGACTTTTTCCTCTAGTAGCATTCCTCCCTATCCATCAGTTTTGATAATTCATTTTTCAAATTCTTTTTTTATTCATAGTCATCTATACTCATGCCTTTTTCAATCACATCTTCATTCAATGTGGTCAGCTCCTTCTCCACTCATCCTTTTCAATAAATATGTTCTTGAAATGTTCCTATAATTCCAAATTCTAAGTTTGTATTTGATGTAGCTTAGCTTCCTACTGCATTGGAACATTTTGGAGTGATTTCCTATTTTGACCTCATTCCACCAGTCATACACTCAATTGAAAAGGCTCACATCTTTGACCCACATATTCTCAAATTTGAATGGGCTCCCAACTGAAAGATCTTATGAATTTATTGTGAGTTGTGCTAGAAAATGGTCTAATCCAATGAGAAGCAAAATAGTAGCCTCTTGCATATTTGGTCGAAACTCCCAAGATCTCCAAAAAGGAAAAATCAATCCAATATTTATGCTATGCTTGTGAATCCTTTCCTATGGTTCATCTATATATAGGTGTCATTCTTGGTGTGAATATCTCTAAGTCTATTTCTATCTTCAAAGGTTTGAAAATTAGATTGAATTTAGGTAAGGTTGTGCAGTCCTCCCCATTTTTTTGAATTTTTTAGGGTTGCATTAAGTCCCCTCAAATAATTTGTCTTTCCCCTTCATGGTTAATCAGCTTGTTTGTGAGTTGTCACCATATATCTCTTTTGCAAATGGTGGAAACCAACAAATATACAAATTGATGAAAAAGAAGTTTTCATTCCTTTGTAAAGATTTGTAGTTCATGATCATCTAGTTCTAGTTTTCTTCTTCCAAGGTGCATAAAATGTTTATTGGATTCAAGATCACTCCAATGCCTCTTGAGGCACCTATTGATTCTACAAGCTGTCATTTTCTTTACTTCCACAAACTAGTTCTTCTCATGCTCTCATCTTTGCTCTATTTTGTCTCCTGTAGTAGTATTAAATTTGATTTGCTTTGGTCAATTTGGCAATTGACCAGATGCCACTTGTTAGGGGCATTTATGCCACTTGTTAAGGGAATTTATGCCCCTAACATTCCACATTATCAACCTCATTGCCTCTCGGGAAGGAGAATCACCTTCCCAAACCTAAATTTATGTTGGCCCTTAGCATTAGTTGTCATTTCCAACTTTTCTTTGTTGGATTTGTCCTCTCTTTCCTTTTGCTTTGATGTTAGGCTTTTTCAGTTTGGATTGGGAATATTCTATGGTTCTAATGCAGAGTAGGGTTGGAAAATATTAACATGCACTCAATCAAACAAAATTTGCACTTCAAGAACCTTGACACACCAAACAAAGTGATTTTCTTCACAATCTTCCACTATGCTTTATAGGACAACAAATGGGGTATTTTTGACATAATTTGAAGGGAACAACTCAAACCCATGAACTAAAAATTGTTTTGGATATCCATTATCCTTGTTAACAACATATATCAATTTTAGGTGTGGTTTTTTTGGAACCTACAGGTCAAAAAATTGTTGCTACGCTTGAATGAGGGCTAATTAGGCCTATTCAACTAGGCACCTATTGGTTTTACAATCTTCCAACATCCACTCTTCAAACCAACACCTTAAAAATGTCAAATATGGCCTTCCTCAACCTTCCCAATCATCCCAAACCACTTCTCAAGAGTTTTCTCACAAACCCAAACTTCTATGCTTCTATCTTGCCTAAAACATGAGGTTTCCAACCTAGGGCAGCAACAAATCTTCACCAAATCTTATCCCTTGCTCCTACAAACACCAAAAACATAGAACACAACCTAACTACTTCCATTCCATTGGTTCTTAGGCAATTTTATTGGTGGAATGGCTCAAAACAACATTTTCTTCACTCAAAACACTAAAACCTAGGGTTTCAAAGCAATTTTCAAAAAAATGCTCTAACTCACACAAACTTTGATGAAATCAAATGAAACAAGATTCAAATGATATCAAATTCACTCCACCAATCCTAATGCACCAATTTCCACTCCAAGGTCGTACCAGGCTGTACAAAATGTTGTAGCAACAAGTTATGCTCTTGGGATGCAAAAAACAGAGTTTTTATTTTGGTTCAATCTTCAATACAATTTCTAGAACCTTTCTTCGACCATTACATGGCTTATTTAATCTTTTCCAACCAAAATCAACTAAGCACAACTATTTTTCAAATCCCTTGACTGTTCAACTTCCTCCAAATGCAAAAAATGCAAAGTTGCTTAGCAACTTTTTTGCAAAATGACAAATTTTGACAAACTTATCCCAACTGACCCAAAAAACATCACAAAAACACAAAAACATGGTCTTAAGTCCTTATTACAAACAAAAATTTCTTAAGCAACATCAAATTCTAACACTTAGCAACTTTTCATCTTAAGACCTATGGTGCCCTGCACCATACTCCCCGAGTAAAATTGACTCAAGTCCCCTTGAGGACTGTGCAGCCACAGTAAATTCATGTTTTTCCATGTCATTCCCTGACCTCCAAGTGATATATCCATTAGGAAACCCTTCCAATGAACCAAGTACTGGAAAAAATCATTATCCCTTGTCTTCTCGAAGTCTTTAGCATCTAGGATATGCTTTAACTGTAGAAACCTGTTTGATGGTTTTTCCTTGACTCCTTCACTTGAAAATTTTGTTGTACCTACCTCTTTACCTATTACCAAACCTCCTCCATTCTTGCAATGAGCTTCCTTCTTCTGCACTTTTGGTGTATGCTTGAACTTGCTCTCTTTCCCTTGAAACTTATCTTTGACCTCTTCACCTTTTCTTTCCATCTCTGCCATCTGAAGTTCTGCCCCTATGACTGTTGCTTGATCATGCACACTAACTTCTGAACTGAAAGGAATGGAATGGTCAATGTCCCCTTTTGAAATCAATGAGTGGAACACTCCTTCAACCACCATATCAACAAACTCCTTAAACCAACCTTGGATCTCCAAAATCAATTCATCCTTGACCTTTAATTTAGTAGATCTTAACATCAACTCAATATCATTTCCCTCCAAAATCAAATCATTATTTAATTATACTATCATAGTGTCTCCATGTTTAGTAGTGGCTGCAAGGTTCATGTTCTCCTCTTCTTTCACCTTGATGGTCTCCTTCCTTCCTACCATCATCATAGTAGATCTCTTAGTTTTTGCTTTGTCCTCCTCTTTCAATGGTGTCAAAGTATAGGAAACTCCATCTTTTTCTATCTCATAGGTATTCCTTCTCCCATCATACATAGCATGCCTATCAAATTGCCAAGGCCTCACTAGAAACAAATGGCACACATCCATAGGTAATATGTCACATAAAATTCTATCCTTATAGCCTACTATATTGAACTCCACCTAACTTTTTTCATTTACTAAAACATATAGACCCTCATTCAACCAAGAGACTTTGTAAGGGGTATCATGTGATATTCTAGGAAACTTAAGTTTTTTAACCATCTCAACTGAAACCATGTTATTTGTGCTTCCTGAATCAATTACAACTTTACATACCTTACCCAAGCACTTACAAGTTTTCTTGAAGAGATTTTTCCTTTGTGTTGGCTCCTTCTCTATTGATTCTTTGATGAGAGTTCTTCTTACCATGAGTGATTCTCCAACTTCTGGAGTAGCATGTTGTGATGTTGAATTTACACTCTCATTGTCCTCTTCTTGCACCAATTGATCTCTTCTTTCAGCTCCATGTGAAGTAGAGGCTTGACCTTCATTTCACTGCCATGCTTGATGTCCAAACTTGTTGCATTGGTAGCACCTTCCTATGAATCATTGTGATCCTCTCCCTTGACCTTCAAATCTACCTCTAAAGCCTGATCTACCTCCTCTAAATCCACCTCTCTGATTAGCAACTTGGTCTTGGACTTTGCTTGTATTTTCTTGGCTCTCATATGATTGTCTTGGTTTAGAAAATGTCCCCCTTCCTCTGGAATTGCTACCTCTACCCCTTTTTGACTTATCTTTCCTTCTCTTTAGTTTTTCTTCAGCCCTAATTACCATTTGATAGCATTCCTCAACCGTCCTTGGATTTTCCAAAGTTAACTCATCTTAAATGTTGAATCTTAACCCACTAAGGTATCTAGCCACCTTCTCCACATCATCCTCCATGTGACTTGCTCTTATGCTCAACTCATAAAACTCATCAGTGTAAGCTTTGACATCCATTTCCCTTTGTTTTAGACCTTGAATTTTCTTATAGATTTGAATTGCATAATCAACTGGTAAGAACTTACCCTTAAGATTAGAAACCATTCTATCCCAAGAAACAATTTTTTACTTACCTTTCTTCCTCCTTTCAGTCTACTCATAATCCCACCATAATATAGCATGACCCTTCAATTTTGTTTTAGCTAACTTCACCTTTTGTTCCTCAAATACATCCTCACATTCAAAATAATTGTCAAGTGTTGCAATCCAATCTAAAAGCTCTTCATCATTAAAATTACCACCATACACAGGTACAACAATCTTTATCTTATGTTTATTTTCCTTGACTGCTCTCAGTAGTTTGGCCATCATCTGTTCATCAAGATCCAATTCCTCTTCCTCTTCTTCATTCTCTTCTTCCCTTTTTTCCTCGGGGTCACTCTCATCACCCATGACCATACCTATCCTTTAACTAGTTTCCATAGCCTCAAGCCTTTCTACCACCATATCTTGTAGTTCCTTCAACCTTCTAATATCCCTTGCAATCTTTTCTTTCATCTCATTCATTTCCCTAGCCATGGTGTTATTCTTTAGAGGCATCTTGTTCACTTTTCCCTTCACACTTTCTCTTCCTTACAAACCTACCTATGCTTTGATACCAATTTTATGTAGAGAAGGATAGGAAAATATCAACATACACTCAATCAAATAGACTTTGCACTTCAAAAATCTTGACACACCAAACAAAGTGATTTTCTTCACAATCTTCCACTATGTCTTGTAGGACAACAAATAGGGTATTTTTGACATAATTTGAAGGGAAAAACTCAAACCCATGAACTAAAAACTATTTTGGATACCTATTATCCTCTTTAACAACATATATCAATTCAAGAGTGGTTGTTTTGGAACCTAAAGGTCAAAAAATTGTTGCTACACTTGAATGAGGGCTAATTAGGCATGTTCAACTAGGCACCTATTGGTTTTACAATCTTCCAACCTCCAATCCTTAAACCAACACCTTAAAAATGTAAAATATGCCTTCCTCAACATTCCCAATCACCCCAAACTACTTCTCAAGAGTTTTCCTACAAACCCTAACTTATATGCTTCTATCTTGCCCAAAACATGAGGTTTCCAACCTAGGGCAACAACAAATCTTCACCAAATCTTATCCCTTGCTCTTGCAAACACCAAACACATAAAACACAACCTAAATACTTCCATTCCACCAGTTATCAGGCCATTTCACTAGTGGAATGGCTCAAAACTTCATTTTCTTCACTCAAAACACTAAAACCTAGGGTTTCAAAGCAGTTTTCAGAAAAATGCTCTAACTCACATAAACTTTGATGAAATCAAATGAAACAAGATTCAAATGATATCTAATTCAGTCCTTCACCAATCCTGGTGCACCAATTTCCACTCCAAGGTTGTACTAGGCCGTACAAAACATTGTAGCAACAAGTTATGCTCTTAGAACGCAAAAAATAGAGTTTTATTTTGGTTCAATCTTCAATACAACTGCTAAAACCTTACTTCAACCATTACATGGATTATTTAAGATTTTCCAACCAAAACCAAATAACTACAACTATTTTTCAAATCCCTTGACCATTCAAATTCCTCCAAATGCAAAAAATGCAAACTTGCTTAACAACTTTTTGCAACTTTTTTGCAAAATGACAAATTTTGACAAACTTATCCCAACTAACCCAAAAACATCACAAAAGACAAAAACATGGTCTTAAAGACATTATTACAAACAAAAATTTCTTAACCAACATCACATGCTAACACTTAGAAACTTTTCATATTAAGACCTATGGTGCCTTGCACCAGGTTCTCTTTGTTAATATATCCCTTTCATCTTCCTAATAGCTCTCTTATTCTGATTTAGTATCCAATTCCATTTCTTCTTCCTCTACATGATTTTAATCTTCCTCCAAGGTTTTGGTAGGAGTGTTTTCCTTCTGTAATCCATCAACAAAATGTTTTATATAATCCATGTTGTTTTCTACTACATTTTTATCTTTTGAACTTGTCTTTATTCTTATTGTTCCCAAATCTTCTTTTCCTTCTACAATCCCTTATGCCTCCACCTCTCTGATTTCTTCTTTCCCTTAAGGGCTTTGGAGAGTCTACTCCATAGTGGAAACATCTTCAACTCTTTGATTAGTTGTCTCCTTTGTTGGGTTACCAATTCCCTATTCCTATAGATTTTCCATGGGAATCTCTATTTGCTCTATTTGTTTCTCCCTTTCCTCTTCTATTCCCAAGACTTGTTCATTCCTCTTAGAAGTTTCTCCAATGAAGAAACTTTTTCTTTCCTTTTCGAATTTTGTTCCAATATTGTTTCATATATCTCTTCTTTTTTAAATGTTATAGGGAACCAACATTCCAATTGCCCATGACCTTTGGATTTTTGCAAATTGGATACAATACAAGTTAATCCTCCCTTTCTAACATATATTTCCATACTCCCCAATCAGTGTTTCTTTCTATTTCTTAGGGAAATGGGGTATGGGGTCTCAAATTAAGGCAAGTCTTGCATAAGTACCATGGAATATATTCTCTAGTTTCTTATCCACCTAAATCAAGGATCCCAGTTTTCACCCAATGTTTGCCAGGACTACCTCCTCCCAATATTCTATGGGGAGATTATATAGGTGAATCCATACCAGCCCAACCTCAAACTATGCTTCCACAAGTCAAAATTGGGGATCCATCTTTCATGAAGATTCTTGTACCATTAATTAGGTAGGGCCTCTGGTTCATTTCCCTCCATCTCTCCTTACTAGAAGGAAATTCCACTAGGAAGTAACCATTTGGTAATGATCAAAGAAACACATATTTCCCTAATTTTTTCCACACTAGTTTTCCATCTTGCCAAAATTCAACCATCCACCTCCCCATTTTACAAGCATGCCTACCTCTCTCAATCTTGCTACTAAACTCTCTACACACTTTCTTTCCAAGACAACAAAAAAACTCTCAATTGATGGGTTGTCAAGATTTGGAGGCTTACCTTCAATGTTTGCATTCATGGGATTATTTTCTGGATAAAGTTTCCCTTTTCCCTTCCAAGGTTTGCTTGTTTGGTACCCCTTTGTTTGCACTCTTCTCAAAGGGTCTTTGACACACCAATATTTGGAGAGATCCGCTCTGCATCTTTGATTTTACCAAAACTGTTTGTACCCATTCTTTGTGTTTTCGTCTTGTTGAAAGGATTTGTCCAAGCATTGATGTTGACCTCTTCCTGGATCTAGGTTATTGAGGGTGGGTTCCAATTTTCCCTCTATGCCCATGAGAGTTTGAAAGACCTTACTTGAGGTAGCGACCTTGGTTTTCTCCAACCATTTTGCATTGAATTTGTACCATTTGGTTGTGTGTATCTCCCGTTAAACCTATATTTCTCATGTCATGATTTTCACTCCTCTAATGTCTTCCTCCTTTTGTTTCCCCAAGTGCATGCCTTTCCCTTATCAGAATTATATTGGCCCCTGATAGAAACCTTGAACTTGACCATGGTTGTCTGAAATTCTCCCATTCCCTGGTTGCACGCACTCAAAGATCTTCATTTGGCATATCCTTTTCCGCTTGATCTAACTATCTGCCAATCTTTTGTGATCCCCATCTCTGATCCCTTTGATCATGCTCCTCCTTGCATTCATGCTCCTTCCAACGGCTCTACTCCTCGCGGCCCTACTCTTCGCATGCCATTTTTCTTCTTTAGTATAGTGTCTACAATTATATTAAATCTATGATAGTTTATTACTATATATTAATATTAAATAGCATGTTATATTTAAAAAAAATTAAAGTGCTCTTTGGATATTCATTTCGAAGAGCTATGCATAGTTCTCCAAAATGGAAATCCATTTTACATTGAAATGGATATCCATTTTGGATTGTATAAATAAAAAAGGTTGTGTTTGTCCTTTTAACAATGATTGTTGCGGGAAAAGAGAGTAAAATAGATATCAAATAAAACCGATATCCATTTTTGGCATCCAAACCCAACTTCCATTGCTAGAATTCAAATTTATCAACAAAAAGCATCAAGAGGTATGTACATATGCATTTTTTTTATTATTTTAACTATTTTATATGTTTTTTTAACAAATAAATTAGGTTTTATTTAGATATTTTAGGAAAATGTTGGAAATTATGTTAATTTTGAAAATTATAATTTAAAACAAGGTTTAAATGGAACAAGATTTAGCAAACCCTCCTCCACCAAACCTTCCTCCAGCTAACCCTCCTTTAATTTAGGACCTAATTGAAATAAATATAACTAAATTGAGAAAAATTGTTGAGAGATACTATAACCATCAACATTTATGATCAATCACCCCAAATATAGATGCCATAATCAGTCATGTTAGGGACATCACTAACCACTATTTTTCATTTCAACAATGGAGAGATGTGAAGAGGTTGCAATATGCAAATGGTTTGGGGTATGATGACATTAAAAGATTAGAAATATATAAAGCCAATTTAGCCCAAAATTTTGTGAACCCAAGAATAGGACAACATGTTGGTTTACACAAACCAAAATTTTCCATAAAATGGTGCACCCATCAAGACATAGTTGCAAACTTTTGGGATCATTGGTGGATGGTGTTTGATAAACCACCCAACAACAATCTTGATGTCCCTCTATATTTTCTCTACAAATTATATGCAGAATTTGTTTTAGGAAGACATGTAAACTATTTTTATTTCAAGCATTTTTAGGGAGTGGGTATGGGAAATGCCCCAAGATAGACCTAGGGAAATGTGTATGATGCAAGGTCCTTATGTTCCCCCTCCTCGTCTTCCTCCCCCACCTCCAACACCCCATCCAAAACTTGTTTTTGGTGTGATACAACATAGTCTCTTGGCCATACACTCTTTGACCAGCCATTTGATTACACAGTCGTCATAGTTCACCCAACTACCTGATAGTGATTCTCCTCGTGCTTCAATTGATGTTAGTGCACCATCGCCATCTAGGCATATTTGTGTGCCTCATCAGTGTAGTACATGTAGGCATACATGTCTAGGTCTTATGGGAGATACGAATGAGCCTCCCCTAGACACATTTGAGTATGAGTTGCATGATGTGTCACTTGGAGGAGATGAGGCACTAGTGCATATTGCAAATGCAATAGAGACGTACAAGGGAGGAAGAGATGTAGTGTCATCCATCGTTGGAGATAAGCAACAAGAGCAATCTTTTGTAAAAGTAAAACTTAAATTTATTTCATAGTGCATTCATTTAAAATTATTATAAAAAATAGTACATGTTACTAATATATATTTAAGTGGGATTGAACAGTTGATGACAGAGGAAGAGATTAGAGATGTGTAGCATGGCACTCTTGTGGTCATTGACTTTGGCCTACACACATTGATATAATTTTTTGTACATGTAAAACTTTTTTATTGTATGCATATCATTTAAATCATGATTAATTAAATACATACTAATTTATATCTTGATCTTATTCTAATTTTGCAGTATACTCCAGATGTGACTAATGTGACACCTTTTACCATGGCAAGTCCTTCTCAATCAATTATCTCAGTTGCATCACCAAATTAGGCATATGGTTTTTTAATGTAGTAGATATATAAGTTTGTAGATATATACTAGTTTATGTTTTTTTGTCAGCAATTATATATTGATTTTCTCATTTTTATTTTTCTTATATAGTATGCCCCCATCCAAAATTGTGGATCCAAGACCAAGACAATATGGTAGGACTCTTGAGCATCATAAGGAACCATCATTTTCTCAATGTATGTCATCCAAAGAAAAAATGATTGAGGTAATGAAGAATTCAATTTGAATTTAATTTATAGTTTAGTATAGTGATTAGATGTTAGTTTTAAAGTTATAAAAAATAGTAGATAAGTTTCTATTTAGTAGTCTAAGTTATTTACCATTGAGAGCTAATTAATCTAATTTGTGGTTCAAATTATTTCTGTGTGGGCATCTTCTCATCCATTTGGTGGTGTGAAGAGGCTACATTTTGGTGATCCATCACAAGATTAGGATTTTCTTGACATAGCATAGCCATTTGACATATACATTGTATATATAGACCATGAGATGGCATATGCTACATTTTGTAAATAGTGTTTTGAGTTGGCATATATGCCAAATTTGTACATACATAATTACTTTACACTTTTACATATAAAACTTGATATTCAACATATTTTGTTCATTGTGTGCATGCTTTCCTAATTTGAAACTTAAAATTTGAGTGTATAATCACTTTATAATGGTTGAGCTATGATGGATAACATGTTATATAGATATTGATTTCTTGCAATCTTGCACTTTAATAGTTTATGAATTACATATCATTTTCACTCATGTTATAGTACTATTAGATTTGGTTGCCTTGGGAAACTTCACCAAATATGACCCCTTTATCATTAGTTTCTATAGTTGCAACACCCTTTACCCTTTGATTCCTTGATCCATTAATATCCTTAGTTTTTATAATTTCATTTTGGTATTTATCCTTTCAATAAAGTTAGATTTTCCCTTTAACAATGATAGATATTTTGAAAAGAATTTATGTACAAGAATGTACAATTTATTTTATTATTTTCTCTTGATAAGATGAATGCAACTAGGAATACACATATTTTGTAAATGACCTTCCTTGTAAGGCTTTCACTAATACAAGTTCACTAACATTCACGCTTTCAATAAGACAATAAAATAAGCTTCACAAATAGAAAAGTGAAAAAGATAGTTTGCAAGGAAACAATATGAAACTATGAAATTTATAATATGTCTAGTATGAAAGCTATGTGATGCACAAACTATGGTATGAGTATTCAAGAAACTCCTAAAGCTAATTAAAAAGTTGTTGCAAAGCTACATAAAAGTATTCAAGACATTGAAAACTCTATCCAAGAAAATAGACGTTGTTGTCCTAAGGGCTAATGAGGAAGTAGCTGCTCCAAAGCTTAAAGTAAAAGATATGAAAAAGAAGTCAAAAGATCATGAAAAGAAATAAAAGATTGTTGTTGTCCTAAGGGCTGATGAGAGAGAGTTGCAATCTAAAAGATAAGTCCAAAATCTCCACCATTTATTGACTATTAAAAGTAGGTGCCAACATGAACAAATGTAGGAATGTGTGAGTGATTTTGATGTGAAAATATATACACATGAAATTCATGAGCATATATAAGTAGGTGCATATGCATAATATATGTTAGTTTGTGCATTTTTTTTATCATAATCGTCATTAATTGCATACGTTGGACACACTTGATCATGAATAAACAAACATGTGACATTTTTTAACATACACATGATATTCACAATCATCATAAGAGAACATACATTCTACCATCAATATAATGAATAATGCTTGTATATCATATTTTGCATGTCTTTATGTACAAATACATCTCATACCATTTTTTGACCATTATAACAATCAATACAACTAATAATTCCATATAATTTTATCGATGTCCTCGTGTACAAATACATTGATGCATCTTCCTATAAAGCTATCATAGATACACAACTAATAATTTCCCCATGATATCCTTGCTCTGCAATGCACATCTCAAATCATTGCTACTCTCACAAACACCTACATTGTAATAATACAAAAAATGTTAAAAAGTAGAAAAAACACTATGTAAAAGTAATTGAACAATGAAAGCAACATGAACTCCAATGTTGGATGCATTGCCATCAAATCTCATGTCCTACTCAAAGCTTGTGTTGAGAAATTTTTGCATATAAAGGTTAGAAAAGTATGGATTATAAAAAATGTGAAAAATAAAGTAAACTGGTCATTCTTTGAAATTAAATGTAAAATTATAAATCAATAGATTAAAGTATATGAATATGATACCTCCTTGTGAATTACATTGAATGTGTCCTCAATGTTGAAGCAAAATGTTATAACTTTTATTTTGAATCACTTCTTGATGCAATAGTATTGTCCACCAAAATGACCTACATTTGTTAAGAATTGTTAAGAAACATAAACTTGAATCTACTATTGACTCAACAATGGTTAAAATTAAACGTGAATATTGGAAAATGAAAAAATTGTAAAATTTTTAGTAATTTTGACAAAGGGACAGCATTTACACATCGATGTAGGCAAGTAAATACTATGGAAAATCTATTTTCATTTACCAAGTGACCTGATTATTCTAGGGTGCTCTTTCCAAGGTAATCTCTTAAGAGTCGTAAAAGCCAAAAAATTGTCAAACTTTGACAAAGTAATGCTGAGAGCTTGTGGAATGTAGGAATTATTTTTCTAGACCTACAAGTGGATATCAAATCCCTTCAAACCAACCTCTCTTGGTTTAGGTCAACTCAACATCGTTTGTGTGTTCCAGTGTCAAATACATTCTTGCAAAATATATTAGTAGAAAGCAGTACAAGAAATGTAAAGAAGCATTTTTTTTGTTTTTTCCATAATGGAGAAAAACTACCTATACTAAAAAATAAAGGTGGGAATTCCAATGCTATTAAAAGCCTCCTTTTATTGACCAAGTCCCCCTGTGATTCCAGAGTGCACTAATCTGAGGTAGTCTTAAAAGTGTCGTAAGAGCAAAAAATGCAAAATTATTCAATTTTTAGTATTTTTGAAAAATAGGCAGCATGTAAACATTGAGGTAGGAAGTTAAATACTATGGAAGGTCTCTATTTGTTTCCCAAGTCACTCGATTGTTTTGGAGTGCTCTTTTTGAGGTAGTCACTAAAGTGCCTTAAGAGCATAAAATACAAAAAATGTAAAAATTTTAGTAATTTTGACAAAGGGGAAATTTGGACACATTGATGTTGGTAGGTAAATACTATGGAAGGTTTCTTTTTGTTTCTCAATTCACCCGATCATTCTAGGGTGCTCTTTCAAGGGTGGTCTCTTAAGAGCCCTAAAAGCCAAAAATTGTCAAAATTTGACGAGGTCATTCTGAGAGCTCTTGGCACATAGAAATGCTTTGTCTAGACCTACAAGGGTGGATATCAAATCCCTTCAAACCAAAATCTCTTGGTTTGGTTCAACTCAACACCGTTTGTGTGTTCCAGTGTCAAATGCATTCTTACAAAATTGTTAATGGAAAGTAGTACAAAAAATGGAAAAAAGCATTTTTTTTGTTTTGTGCATAATGGAGTGAGTGAAACCAACTATACTAATATGTCTCTGTTCATTTCCCAAGTCACCCAATCATTTCAAGGTGATCCTTCTAGGGTAGTCTCTAAAGTGCCTTAAAAGCATAAAATGTAAAAAATGTAATTTTTTTAGTAATTTTGATGAATGGGCAACGTGGACACATCAAGGTAGGTAGGTAAATACCAGGGAAGGTCTCTTTTCATTTCCCAAGTCACTCGATTGTTCTAGGGTGCTCTTTCTGAGGTAGTCTCTAAAGAGCCTTAAGAGCAAAAAATGCAAAAAAATGTAAAAATTTTAGTAATTTTGACAAATGGGAAGCATGGACATGTCGAGGTAGGTAGGTAAATACTAGGGAAGGTCTCTTTTCTACTGTGGATGTTTTGGTCTGAATCACTTGAAAATATATCTTTGTTCTCCAAAAAACCTACATTTCTACATATCAAATAATTTTTATGCAAACTTTTAATGTACTTTTAATGCAACCCATATAAATAACATGAATCAAAATAAGATAAACAATATCATACCTATCCCATACAACAAATTATCTGCTACTCATGTGTGCCTAAAGGGTCATCTCTTACCTTCAGAGTATCGAGTATTAAATCATGATCAACACTACTAACTGTCCATAGTTCCTTTGTTCTTGGTTTGGCTTGATGTCTTGATAACAACATTTTTTTCTATAACAAGGTGTGAATATATGAGAATGGTTTTTTGTTTCTCATAGTATTCAAATGTAGGTATGCCATTCTTTCTAATCATATACGTTTGCAACCAAGTTTTGGCAACAACAACTGAACCTGTAGGATACATGAACCCATCATCATCTGTCATCGGTTGTGTTAGCTTCTTCCTTCCCTATACACATTGTGCCAACCAATAGCCTGATCCCTCTTCATTCCCCTATGGTGCAACAATTGCATAGGCATGTCCTAGCTGTACAAGATATGAAAGATGGTCATAGTCAAGTGAACTTTCCATTTCATCTTCTAAAGAGGATTATGTTGTAGATAAAGGGGTTAGATACTATGGAATCCATGTATCTACCCACTCACTTGAGTTGCATTGATCCCAATCACACTGAATATAATTCTGACAAAAACAAGCCAACTCTCGTGTATGTATGGTCCATGCACTTGCATTTGAGCTTTGAAATGAATAGATCTTTGAAGATTCTCTAATTGTTCAACATTCCATTTTCTCTCCCATTATGCCCTCATAATCCAACCAAAAGAACTTGTGTGCACTTTTTAATCAAGTCCCTCCTCGTGATAATGCATAACTACACCAATCAACAATATAACCTACATCACTAAATGTTACATCACCTATGATCTTCGTTTGTTCCTTAACTAGAGCTTTCTTCACACATGTAATTGCTCCATCATGCTTTCCTTTTCCATGCCCAACTTTAAAAAAACTCCAAATATGTGGTACACCCCTCTCTTCATGCATCCTAATCAACCAATAAAACATACGAGCATTCTTGTGGTGCCATGTGGAGTTATCTGACCAAATGATATGTCGACCCATTGCAATACCTTTTTCCTATAAGAACTCAAAAAAAAATTCAAAAAAATGTTGAAAAAACTTAGACAAATGAGATCTATCATCACTCATGTAAAAATGGTACTCCCTGATATCTTCTTGTTCCCTTCTGTACTATCAGGGGCATGCCTATATGTTATGTGGACAAAATTAGAAATTTGAATAGAATTGTAATATTGTGATTGTACATCATTTTGTGGTTGCAATGTGTAATTTTAAGCAAAATCAACCACAAATATAATAGTTCCCATCAAGAAGAGTCCTTACACATCCCAAATTTCTGATCCAACCACTGGGACCTGTGGCTATGTCTTGCATACTTGTAGAATATATTTTTCTTAAAATCAGAAATAAAATTAACAATACTTTCCTCTCTTGTAACCAACTCGCATCTAGAACCTTCACCTCCACTCTTCAAACTGTATTTGACTGTCTCAAACCTTTTTTTCTCAACAATCTTGTTAGCAAATTCATGTTCACTGCCCTCATGAAAACATGTTACAAACTTCAATAAACCACCACATTGCACACACGTTTCATTTAAACAAACATTTCTATAAAAAAATATACCATCACCTCTAACACATAAAAATGAATCTAACAAGTCCTTGGACGACTTGGGAAGTTGCATTGTATGACACTCCTACAACATTTCATTAGTATGAATAGTAGAACAAATATAATATAATAGTTCATGATACATTAAAAACTTAATGTGATATTTATAGAAACATATATTATGAATATTAATAGGTACACAATAAAGTGGTTTACAATATTCAAAAGCCCTTTGTGAGATTTACAAATTTGGATGTGCTTCACAAAATTGTTTGTAAAATATTGTTTGGCTACATTCTAAAAACTATTTAGGATGCAGTATACACTTTCGATTACCAATTCTTAACTTTAAAACATCATTTACAGTCAGTGATACTCTAGATTGAGAGTGCCAAAATTGTTCAATTTCATTCTTTATGTTATCAGTTAACTTCTTATCAACATGTGGAAGCCTCCAACTAAAATCCCATGTATCATTTCGAAGAGGACTATCATGTATTCCTCTTCTTGAGAGTGCTCTAGACAATGTTTAATGATTTAGATTTAAATCAATACAAGTTTGCCTCATTAAATGAGCCTTTCTCAAATGATGGCTTACTAGTGAGGTTGTGATCACTCTATGAGCAACTCTTTTATCTTTTTCCTTACTAGTCTTTCCAATAGAAGTTAGAGCATCAAAAATATTTTTTACAATAATACTATTTTTATCTAACTTTTTGGTGACATGGATCTTCAATTTCTTTAATGATGGTCTCATTTTGTAAGATTTTAGCAGTTGAACAAAAATTTGACATTGTTCAATTAATGTCTTATTGGAAAAGTATTGATTGAACATTTGGGTAGCCCACAACCAAACTATTCGTGATGACCATTTTCCATCAAGATTATCTATATTATGTTCTCATCTATTTGAAGTAACCATTTTGGGGTTCTTGAATGTTGAGCATTTCATTGGATTCACTACAAATAGATGAATTTAGGATTTCATTTTCTTCTTCGCAAATATCCTCTCTTCTTACATAATTTGAAGATACATTGACATTCATTGTTTCATTTTCACCTATTTCATGTTTAACATTAATATTTTCAGTTTCATACTCAATATTTACAAATTCATGTTGAACATTTTCTTTCTCAATTTCATGTTCATAACTTTGAATTTCAATTGAGTGTTCAACATTTTGAATTTCATTTTCATGCTTAAAGTTCAACATTTTGCACTTCATTTTCACATTGTAAAGTTTCAATTTCAATTTCTTCTTCAATATTTTCAAATTCAATATCATGGTCACTTTGAATTTCACTTAAAGGTAAAGAAGAGCCTTCTCCTTGAAGATAATTTGACATACCTCTTCTTTCCAACCTCTACCTTTCTCTATCTTTCTCTCTACTTGCCTCAATAGCCTCCGCTTGAGAAATCCTCTTCCTTTTCACTTTATGACAAATGTTGCTTCCCATTATCCCAACCCAAAGAAGTACCAAATGATTGAAAGAATAAACTTTTTGTGAAAAGGAGTGGTCCAAAAGAGAATTTGTGTCTGAAATATGCATAAATCATGATATTCCCGATAGAGCAGAGAATGTGGGGGCTCTTGGAATGGACAAAATTGACTGGTATTTGATTTGTTAAAAAAAATGGATATTCATTTTTTTCATAGCCATTGACTTAGGGATTCACCAAAGGTATGGGGAAGATGGTGTATAAAATGGATATCCATTTTGTTAACCTTGTTATATTAATATAAATAAAATATAGTATAACTTATTCATATAATAGATTAATATTGTATTTATTATATTATTATATATTCTTTTATTAAGAGGGGTAAACACTTTTGAACCAAAGCTATGAACCATTGAGGTCACAAACAGGGGACCTCATCTCCAATATAAATTCTCAATAATTCCACCCCAATGGGCTTTGAACCTTGATGGCAAGAATAACAACACAACTCAACCATCACACCATGCCACTATTGGCAATTATAATATTATATATATTATAATTATAATAATATTTATATAATAAATATTAATATTATATAATTATATATATATATATATATACTGCAGGCATCGGTAGCCCCCCCTATAAACTACAATGCACATGGTAAACTTTATTCACGTGATCGGTGGCATTGGCACGACACACCCTCAATTACCATGAGGATGGAGGGGAGACTAGACTTCATGACCTCTTGCATGCAACATGATGCTTTGGCCAAACATTATAATATTTATATAATATATAATATTATATTATTTATATTATATTATATTATATTATATTATATTATATAATATTAGTGATATTATTTATATATATTAATATATTAATTTAAATATATGAAGCAAAAAATATTACACAAAACAAAACGGCTACCCATGTTGTGAATAATGGATATTTGTTATGTAAACATAATGGATATCCATTATGCACAACTCATAACACAACAAACATGTTTGCAGGAGTGGTGCTACCCGAAACAGATATCTGCTTTTTTATAAAATGAATATTTGTTATTTCAAACTTAAGAAATCCATTAAATATTATATTATATATTATGTATTCTATGATATATTGTATATATATTACATATATGTATTTTAATATATATTATATATTATATTTATATATATTAATGTATTTTAATATATATTATATATTATATTATTATTAAAAAATCTAGACAAAGAAATAGAGATA
>VDFB02324200.1:67327-88941 GCA_007258455.2 Sequoia sempervirens
TACCACTCTCTATCTCCCTCTTTCTCTCCCTCCCTCTCTCCCTCCCACCCCACCATTCCATATCTCCCCCCTTCCCTCTCTCTCTCCCCCACCTATCCCTTTCTCTCCCTCCCACCCTACTAATCCCTATCTCCTTCAATTTATTTATTCCTCCTACCCTACCACTCCCTATCTCCCTCCTTCCCTCTCTCTCCATCCCACCCTACCAATCCCTATATCCTTCGTTCCCTCTCTCACCCTCCCACCTTACCAATCCTTATATCCCTCCTTCCTTCTCTCTCCCACCCTACCAATCCCTAGCTATCTCCCTCCTATCCTACCTATTGCTATCTCCCCCCTTCCTTCTTTTTGTCCCTTCCTCTTACACAATGTCCCATTCGTGAAGGGCTAAACCTCGATGGATGTAACCCATCATGTTGTTAGGCATGTACCTGATAACTAGATGGTGAGGCTCCATGGCCACATGTCCACTATGCTCATGGATTTTATGCCTTCACCTTTGAGGCTGGTGGGATGCAAACCTCGCCCTTAACACCCTAGGTAGTCGCTCTCATTACTAGGGCTATATTTTGGTGTACATTGGTTGGGACTTTGTGGTATCAGAGATAAGGTCTCGAGGTCGAGCCCTATAGAGCATGGTGGGCTGTAATGTCTCTTGCATGAAGGGATAAACCTTGATAGATGTAACCCATCATTTTGGCCATTGTGTACCTAATAACTAAATGGTGGGGCTCCATGACCACGTGCCCTCTATGCTCGTGGCTTCTATGTCTTCACCTTTGAAATTGGTGGGTTGCAAACCCCACCCTTAACACCCTGGGTAACCACCCTCACTATTCCCTCATAACTCCATTATTTAGCTTATGGGAATAAAATAAACTAAATATCAATATCTACAATTACTCAGAAAATGGGGACATTACACCTCTCTCCCTCCCACCCTATCTCCCTCCTTCCATCTCTCTCCCTCCCACCTTACTAATCCTTATCTCCCTCTTTCCCTCTTTCTCTCCCTCCCTCCATTCCTCCCACCCACCTTACTAATCTCTCCACCTACCCCTCCCTTCATCCCTAACTCTCTCTACCTCTCTCTACCTATCTCCATTTCTTTGTCTATATTTTTTAATAATAATAAAATATATAATATATATATATATATTAAAATATACATTAATATACATATATATATAATGTAATATATAATATATTAGAAAAAATAATATGTAATATATATACAATATATAATATAATACATAATATATATATAATATATAAGTTATAATATATAGTATAATATTTAATATATAATATATTTCTTAAGTTTGAAATAATGGATATCCATTTCATTAAAGAATGAATGTCCGTTTTGCACAGCACGAGAACCTCTGCATTTTTGGAAACATGACGGGTTTATTTTGAGCTCCACATAACAAATATCTATTATTTCTACATAATGGACATCTGTTATTGATAACACGAGTACCCATTTCATTCTATGTAAACACTTTGCTCTATATATTAAAATTAATATATATATATATATATATATATATAATATATTAAGATATATTAATATATAAAATATTATAATAAATGTAATATTAATATATTATATAAATAATATTATATATTATATATACTAATATTTAAAATATATAAATATTTATTTTAATATTAATATTTTTTTTGATCGGTAAATAACTGCTAGGGGCAACACTCATTATATTGATATTAAAAATATTTTTACATCCATTGCCACCATGGCTTTTAGATTTTACTAGAGACTATTTTACCTACCCTTTACATACTACTTGCTCCTATTCCAGTTATTCTTTACCCCTACCCATTACAGATTACAAAATGAGGGTTCTCATACTGGACAAAACAACCCTCACATAACACATACTGTACATTAATTTTATCAAAAAAACCAAAGTAGAAATATTCAGAACCCACACCTAGTCTTCATTAGACATTGTTGCACACATCTTCCTCACCTCTATTGCATCGGCTATCACCGAGCATTCAAGTCCACATGCACAATGTGTTGGATGACTAGCCTTTTCTTCTATGTCTTAAGAGTCCTACTCTCACCATTCGTCACCTCCACCAAGCTCCCAATCTTCGTTGTCTCCCGCCACCACCCTGCCATCCAATCCTTCTGCTTGAATGTATGCCCCAACCCAATATTTTAATATTAATATTATAACATCTTAAAGTTTAATATATATTAATTTTTATATATTAATACTTCTACTTCTAATTAACAGATATATGTTTCTTAAGCATAAATTGCAAACATCTATTATGTAGCTTTAAGTATCAAATATCCATTTTCTATCGGATATCTAATTTTTCTTTTAAAAAATAGATATCCTGGATATCCCATAGTAATGAATATCCGTTTTGCTTCAATATTGCTTTGATATTTGGCTTGGGGGTTGCCAACCTGAAAAGTCAACATCCCCAATGTGTTTACAGGGGTTGCAAGAGTTTTTCAAACTTCACTCTTCGTGTTGATGGCTTTCTTCCATCCGATTTTGATGAAACAAAAAGGGTTTGTTCAACAAATTGAAAACATTCCACTGATATAAGATATGATTTATTTAGAATTCAATAGGTAATTATTATTGATTTTCGACATACACTATGTGTAAAGTCCCGATTGATAGGCTAATTGAAAAACATCTATAACTTTTAAAAGGTTAAACATTTTTTGAATCCGAAAGATGCATCACACACTATGCTTCACAAATTATAGTTAAAAAAAAATCATAAGTTTTTGATCAAGTTAGGGTGGCTAGATAAATGGTTTTTAATATTCTTAAAAAATCTTACTAAAAAATTCATAACTAATATTTACTTGCTAAAATAGTTACAAAAACATATGCATCACATCCGAGCATGTGTCATCTACTTATATTGAAAGACTCAAAAAAATATTTATTTTTGCTCCCCATTAGGGTGGCCGGACAAACACCTACTTTTTTTTTCCTAAAAATTTAGAACTATTGCATTGAAATTTGAAATTTTTCTCCAAATAGATTTAATTTTTTCCAAAAAAGGACTAGTAGCTTAGAAACTAGATTCAATTTGCTACAAATTTTGTTCTTACATATTTTTCAAATTATGTTAATAATCTATTCAAATTTTATGTCAAGTTCTATAACTTTATTTTTCTAAATTTTCATTACCACTTAGGGGCCTAGTTTAGACCCCCATGATCCTACACTGACCCACATGTCAATATTGTATGCACATAATTATCCCTTAAATTGATTTCTAATAGCCCATTTGACAACTAATCCAAACAAAAGAACTATACAAGTTGAATATGCAGATTTTAGAATATATAGAACTGCATTTTACATACATGTCTACCAACCAGTTGCAACTATCTCTAAAAAAATTCCTCTACCCACACCCTATTCCAAAGCTCCCATTTGACACAAGTTTTAGAAAATATGTGACTATATTTTGCATACATTTTGCAGTTGCAACCAAACATCTGACAAAATTCCTCCATCATTTATCTTGTGATGGATGTATGTACCCCATTCCAAAGCTCCCATTTTTGCACTTGAGTTGTGAGGTTGTTGACAAAGATTAGCTTTAAACTTGATAATTGCATTTGGTTGAAAGTTTCTCAATCATTTTTTCAAATGCATTTGGTGCATATATGACAATCATGGCATTCGATGAGATTACAATTCTTTGAGGCATCTTGTCAAACAGTTCGCGTGCCTCATCTATGCTTCCACATTTTGTATACATGTTTACCAAAGCATTTCCAACTGTGGTATCATACAAAATTTCCCTTCCATTATGATTTGATGGACATCTATACCTTGTTCCAAAGCTCCCATTTTGGCACAATTTTAAAGTATGCCGATAAATGAAGACTGATCAGGTTTGTTGCACATAGATATCTTACAAGCAGGAGAAATAGTTTGAAAAATTAAAAATTGCACAAGATTGCGGCCTATGAAATGAAGAAGGGGAAGCGAGACAAGTTAGGAGGGCCCCACACTAGCCACCTAAGTGGTCAATGCTTAGAGTGTGTTGGTTAAGCCCAACCCCCCTCATGTGATTGCTAGAGTTCCTCCATCTCTATCTCCCTTCAGGGGTTGCTCACCTTCTCATGGGAACTTTCATGGACATAATGTCTCTGCTTGAGGTAATTGGATGACCTGTTTCTAGCTTCTCCCTTAGTTGTGATAAGGGATCGTGGTCAGCAAGGCTAGTCATGAATTGCTCTTTGGTGCTTTGCCTCTTTGGCCTACTAATAGTAATTCTAGATGGTTTGATTCCAACAAGTTGCCTTGGTTACCTCTTATAATTTTGCATGCTCATGTTACAAAAGAAGAAATTAAAGATAAGGATAATGATAGGTGGGACCTTCCCATTGACACTTCAAACCTCACTGATGTATGGGGTAAATAAGATGAGTAGGATCCTCCTCCCACTTCTACTACCATTATCACCACCTAATAGTCTTGTTTATGTTTTTATGCTTCAAACTTGCGCATGGACTTTAGGGGTGTGATTTTCACCCACCTTTTTTTAATATGCATAAAATTATTTTATAAACAATAATATAGACATTTATTCATGTAAAAATAGATAAATAAAAATTAACTAATTTTATAAGTTTGTTTTCATAAATTATACAAACCAAAACTTATAATATCATAAATATAATAGTTTAGTTATGAATTAAATTTTTTATTGTTTTAAGATAAAAGTGATTATTTTAATTAAAATTATTTTTTATGTAAAATAAAAATTGATAAAATTATCATTGTAATTATAGAAAATGTATATAAACAAAATTATCATGTGATTTTAGATACAATTCAAACGGTTGAGGTTCATTGTTTCAAGCTTTGGTGAAAATATTGGAATTGGAATCCTAACACACCATTTCACAACTACAAGTTTCACAAGGGTAACTCTTAGCTCTCTCTACATTTGTTTATAGTTCTTATTTTGAACTAGAGATGGTTATTGTAATCCTCATTGAGCAATTGGAAATACATGTTTCAAATTGTTTGGTCAACTATTCTAGAGTGGAAGCTTGCTCATTTTGGTTGGTGTATTATTTTCCAACACCTTCAAGTTGGCTCTATATTAACTCATATTGAGATCAAGGATCCTTGGTGCCCATTGTGTGGTTGTCATGGAACTCTCAAGCATACTTTCTAGTTTTATCCTAGGGTTCAAGCCGAATAGGCTCAAATTCATGATATTTTTTAGACCCTTTTAGCTTGAGTTGTTCTCATGTTGGGGATTGACCTATCATCCCTCCTAATATACCTAGATTTGGTATTTTAAGGTGGAATTTATTTTAACATACAAAAGGATACAAATTTTGTTGATTTTCTAGAAATTCATTTGATTCTAATTTCTTTCTTTATACTAAGGCAATGATTTGTTCTAATGTGCTTATACAAATCCAAGTGCAAGCCAACAAGGTTTCACTTGAGGTAGCATATTTTCAGGTTCTCTTGGATCATTGGAGTAATGACTTATGCATTATTGCCAAAGTCCCTTTGACTCCTGCCTCTAGCTAAAATCGTTTTTTGCCATGGACATAATTATTCTACTCATGGTGAACAACATGCACATTCTCATGCTTCTTAGCCTCCTACAAGAAGAGTCAAGGACAAGTCTCAAAAATGATGGTCTCATATTTCCCACCACCATGCTACTTCTCCCCAAGCTACTATATGTGGGTTTAGTGGTTGGCCAAAACACTGAATTTTTTTTTTAGCACACTCTTGATATATCACCTTCCTAACACTTGCCCATGATGCTAATAATGGTTGGGACACCCCATTGATACTCCAAACTTTATTGATATCTCTCTCTTGAAAAGAGGGAGGCAAATTCTTTTAAAATGGTCAATCACAACCTCTTATCGTCAAACATTTCAAAAGAAAGGTCCTTTTATAGTCCATGATACCACACTATCTGTTTAGTATATGGGACTCTTCATATTCCCAATATGACAGAGACACTTAACTCGTGCTCCACAATATCAGGTGTACATACCTTAACCCCTATAGGATTTGAACTAGTGACCTCTCTTTCGAGAGTACAAATTCTCCACCATTAAGCCAACTCATGTGCAATAACAATGTCCTCCAAACCCTTCCTAACTACATTTTGTACCCTGCTTTTTGTTGCCAACTTTTTAACGAAATTTGTGTTATTTCAAATTTATATTTACTTAACAGTACCTCCCTTTTAAGTACCTTTCGGCACGCCCGTTGCAGAGTTGCAGGGTAAGGCCATTTGCT
The DNA here is from genome assembly GCA_007258455.2 of Sequoia sempervirens. Lineage (NCBI taxonomy): Eukaryota > Viridiplantae > Streptophyta > Pinopsida > Cupressales > Cupressaceae > Sequoia > Sequoia sempervirens. Next base: position 73,630 of record VDFB02324200.1, read on the forward strand.
AGTTTAAGATTTATCTAATCTATCACTTGCCCAACTCACTCAACCCATCAAACTAGTACGCTAGAGCACTTTTCAGAGAATTTCAGGTAGAGTACATTTCTAGTGCTTTTCGATGTTTCTATGAAAGATTCTTCTGCTTTGTTTATCCGGGAATGGTGTGGACATGAAGAGATTTTGCATGGGTGCTTACTGCGGTTGTTTTTATGCGTCCCCAGGATCGGTGAATATAAGATTTAACAATGGTCGCATCCAATCGTATGTATCTCGATACTTCCAAACCTGTTTTAGCTTTTTTGAGCAAAATTAGGGCAACTTAGAGATTAATTTGGATAAGTTTAAGTGGTTTTATATGCATTTTGTTGGGCAGATGCTTAGACTTTAGCTCGATTGCCCATGGCTGATGAATTTTCTCCGTGCAACATTTTTTTCTTATCAATGTTTTGGATTGAGTTCAATTTCATCTGATGATGGATCATATAACTAAAAAATGTTATGCAGTCAAATCCAGGAACTTATGCACATTAATTTAAACATTGATGGGCAGCATTAAATAGATTTTAAAGTTCTTAATTATTTTGGTTTTTTTAAATATTTAGGACATCTCAATACTTAATTTCGATTTAAGCATTTAACAGTATGAATTTTCTTCGGGTAACATTTTTTTAATATCGATGTTTCGGATGAGTTCAATCTCATCTGATGACAGATCATGGAATATGATCCCAAACGCTGATAGAAAAAACAAGTTACACAATCAAATCCAAAAACTTATGCAAATTAATTTAAACATTGATAAATTGCATTAAATAGATTTTAATTTTTTAATATTTTTAGATTTTTTTAAGCATTTAGGGCATCTCAAAACTTAATTTGGGTGGATTTTTGGCAATATGGAATATCTGTAGTGATTTCTTTTTTGTGGCAGCTGCTCGGTCTGTAAAGCTGGGGTGGGGAATTTTATGACTTAGCCATTGGTAGGAGTAGTTTTAAATGGATTTTTAGGGAAAATGGTGTAGTCTTTAAATAATGTTAGATTTTGTTTAAACAATCAGAAAATATTATGGGTAAATTTTAATAGATTTAGGCAATAGCGTGTGTGCTGATAGTAATTTTATTTTGGTGAAGTATAGATGCTTAGCCTATAGTGGTGTATCAGAAATTTTATGACATGGGAATTAATGCATAGAACTTTACAGGCAAAGGAGAGTGGGTTTTTAGCATTTTTATTTTATTGTGGTAGATTTTCGGTTGCTTGGGGGATTCTTGGATGGGGAATTTAATGATTCAGGTATTGATTTGGTTAGTTTTACATAGTGTTACAAGACTTGGACTTGCCCTGGACTCGGCAAGCCAATTTTTGCCTCGGACTCGGACACGAAGCCCAAGCTCGACGCAGACTTGGCAAATAGAACAACCTAAGAAATTCAGCAATTTTTAAGGATTTAAAACTTGTTTCATGCACCATTTAATAAATAAACCTTAAAGACACAATAACATTATCAAATAGAAACTACTTTGATCCCATACACAAACGTGCATCGATCATGTAAGTATAAACACAGATTTAGCTGAAGGAAATAACAGTAGTAAGACAATTAGATATATAAATGTTGTCAAATGTATACAATACTCATGGAATATGAAATCCATGGCATCAAAAGTTCCAAACACATATCAAAACAAAAGCTACAAGTCTATGGCTTAGAGGAGCCTGCATCACTCAACATCAGCCCTCCTGCGTAAGCGTCTAAGATAGGTCCTAGATGATGATGCAACCATCATCTCCACCTGTGTCTCAGACTCAATGGCACCCAAACCAGCATCCAAGGTGTCTCTTCGTGCTCTATCCTCGTCTGCCATGGCTATTGCCTCTGCCTCTTGATCCACCTGGTCAACCCAATCAAGGTCCTCATAGTTAAAGACAGGATCCTCAGCCTCAGTGATCCAATCTGATTGTGGATCAACCTCCTCCAACATGATGGGTGACAAGTCAGTGCCCAATATCTGTCTATGGCAAAGGCGAAGGTTGTAATGAACATAAACCAGATCATTCAACCTTTGCACTGCCAATCTATTGTGCTTCTTGGAGTGCATGTGCTCAAACATACTCCAATTACGCTCACAACTTGAGGCACTACATGGTTGGCTCAACACTTGAACCGCAATCCTTGGAAGATTTGGTACTTTAGCACCAAATCTCTCCCACCATGCATTTGAGATGAGAAAAAGAAAAAAATCAATCTCATTGTCCAACTTTAAGTTTCAATATTTAATAGTAATATAAAAAAAGGAAAAGTGTTAATTTTTAAACTACTACTATGTCCTTAATAAATTTTTACCTGATTAGAATGTCGATCGAGTAGCCTTGCATATGTCTCTTGCAACAAGATCTTGTGCAAGTCTGAAAATCTCAGTCTCAACGACAATTTGTGCTCCAACACGAGAATCAAACATCCACTTGATGACTGTGTAGAGCCCACTCAAAACCTCCTCATCTGCCTTGATTTTAGGGCGGAATTGAATGCCGGATTGAGAAAATATGCTGCTGTGAGTAGGGGCTTGTGAAGTTGGAGGTGCCATCATCTATCAATGATCTCCCAAATGGGACGATACTTATCATCAACTCCCCTATAAATGGATCTAAAGGCCTCTTTGGCCCTATCCATGCCCTCATACATGCAACCCATTGTCGACTTCTCCCCATCAGCAACTTGTAATAGAACCACGAAAGGCTTTGTGAACTACAATTATTATGAAACATTGGCATAAGTAAGTCAACAAAAATAAGCAAATAAAATAAAAATAAGAATGAAAATATAATGGCGAATGAGTAAACTAATTACTAATTAGTAATTACATTTACCTTGACGATCTCCGTAGTAGGTACCCAAAAGCCTTGCTCATCAAAAATCCAATTCGACACTTTTTCCCTTGCATTTGTCTTAGCATATGTTGAGGAAGTCCACTCCTCACTAACTAACATCCGCCTCAAAGCTCCCTTTGACTACAACAAGGATTGTAGAGTGATGAAATTGGTAGCAAAGTGGGTTATCCCAGGGTGAGCCAACTCCTTCTGCCTTGTGTATTGCCTCATAAGGTCAAGGACCCATGTGTGATTATATATGAAATTACAAATATTCTTTGTGGTCTTCACACATGCTTTGATCTAGGCAATCTTGCCAAGATCCTCCGATATGAGGTCAAGGCAATGAGCGACACAAGGTGTCCAAAATAATGATGGGTGCCTATCCATCAGTAGTCTACCTGCAACAACATAATTTGCTGCATTATTTGTGACTACTTGCACCCTATTCTCCTCCCCTACATTAGCCAAGACACCCTCCAAAGCCTCGCATAGGAATTCAACATATTTGGTGCTCCTAGATGCATCAATATATTTGATGAACATGGTACCACCCGAAAAGAAACAAAATCAATGATTCAATAAAACATAAATTAAAAATCTTGATTGCTAATCACTAAATCAATGCATTTTAGGAAGTAAAATATTTACTTGAGGAAGAAACAAGAAAATTGAGCAATGTTTTGTTTCTTCTATCGGTCCAGCCATCAGTCATGATGGTGCAACTCTTCTTCCTCCAAATGTGCCACTGCTCCTCTATTATGGCTTTCATATCAGCCACCTTTTGGGACAAAATGGAGCCCTTTATCTCCTCATCATTAGGGGCTTTGAACCCCGCCCCACAAACAGTAATTGCATCAACCATATTTTGCCAATAAGGAGACCTAACACAAATAAATTAATAAAATAAGTATTGTAAACTGTATAATTTCAATTTGAATTCAACATAGCTCTAAAAATAAAAATTCAAGAGACAAAGAATCAACTATTAAGCTATGTATTTTAAAACAAAACAAAAAGAAGAACTACCTGGCTGCATGGAATGAAATGTCGCAATAGAGCCAAAAGTCTCCAATTGCACTTTTGGCTGCATCATGTTTACACTTGTTCCAACCCATGCTCTCAAGTGACGGTTGGGAACCCGGAGTAGCATAGCAAAATTTATGAATCCAACCTAGATGCACAAACTCTAGGCCCAATGCTAACACTACCACTGCCACTGCCACTGCCACTAGCACTACCAACAGCCGAAGGTGGAGGAATTGGAGGCATGGAAGAAGAAGAACCTCCAACTCCACCCATGGCTGCCATCTCCTCTCTTTGCCTCTTTTTTGATTCTTTTTTCTGCTCAAAGGTTTCCAATTGCACTTGCACTTCACGCATAATCTCAAGAGGGACTTTTGGGCAAAGATTAGCATCACGACCTCATATATGTGCAAGGTGGTATTTCAATCTATTAATGCCTCCCCCAAGCATAGTTGTTTTGCAATGAAAACATGTTACCTCTCCTTTCTTTTGCCCAAGGGTAATAATGGCATGTTTTTAGCAAGGGTCCTTTCTAGTTTGAGACATTGTGAATGTGATAGAGACGATTTATAGATATAAACAATGCTGCAATAACACACAAATTAAAAAAAAAAACTAACATTCAAAGTTTATAATTAGACTAATATTAAAAAATATAGTTGCCGGGAAACTCCATTATGGGAACATAGACAACGTACCAGCCCCCATACCCAAATTTCGGTGAATCATTTACATATAAAATAGCCGTCTTCTTATTCATTTAACTCACGTACCCTAATTTGATTGGCGTCCCCGTCCCCGTACCAATACCAGTACCTTGCGTCTCCTGGCAACTATGTTAAAAAACCTAGAGTTTGAAACTATAAAACTATATTTTTTTTACAAGAACACCTAGGGTTTGTTCAACAAAAAGCTTAAACACACATAGGGTTTGTAACTTGTTCCCTGTTTCACTAAAACAAAATTGAAAAAAGAAAGAAGAAATAAAGAAGAAAAATGAAGTTTTGTTTTAAAAAAAGCTGAAAAAACCTTCAAAATTCAAACATACCTCTTAAATCTTCTTTGAAATCAATGGAAGTCTCTTTCCAATCCCTTGTAGACTCCTCTAGATGCACCAAGATCACCTACGAACCTGCTCAAATGTGATTCAAAATCTGGTTTTTGCTCAATCTCCTTGCTGGTTTTCCTTCAATGCAAATATATTTTGGCTCTAATCTCTCTTTTTTCTTTCGTCCTTGGCTTGAAAATGAAATGAAGTGTCTTTTGGAGTTAGGGAGGCAAATATAAAACCAAAAAGTAAAACTTAAAAGACTTATAAGTTTTATTTTTTATTTTTTTATGATTTTATGTTTTGCTGCCACGGTCAAGTCTGGGGGTTGAGACTGGCCCAAACCCAGCGAGTCTAGCGAGTACTCGGCTCCCAAGTCTACCAGACTTGTTTACCCTGAATCGTCTCACGACTCGCCAAGTCTAGGCGAGTTCTGGTGATTCTTGTAACATTGGTTTTACATGGGGTTTGGGTAAAATTGGATGGATTAATAGTAGTTTTAGTTTTAGGGAAAATTGGTCTGGAGTTGGATTGTTTGATAGAGAATGTAACGAACTTTTGGTTTTGCTTATGGGTTGCTTTTCTTTGTTTGTTTGGTTTTTTTTTCAATTAATTTTTATAGTATTTGGGTAGTTTAGTTTTAATTTTTTTGGAATACAATCAAATTTTTGGATAATAAAATATTGTAATTAGTAATTTTTTTGTAGTAAAGTTTTTGGGGATTAGAAGTTTTTTGGTTCACAGATTGGAAGTGCATTTTTTTGGGTTGTGGGGACTCAATCTGATAGTGCCAAATTTTGTTTGAGACCCACCTCATTTGTGTGTCATGATTCTATCCACTCAATGATGGTAGTTGATTCAATAAATATGTTAATCTTTGAATGATCCATGTGGGATTTGTTTTTTGCTTTTGATCTAATTAGTTTGATCTGCATTTGAAGGATTTGGGTCACCAAAGCCTGCTCAATTAAGTCCTTTTGGAAGTAAATTTGGTCAAACACAACCAGCTTTTGGTAGTCAACCTATTGGTGCCACTAGTCAACCAGCGTTTGGTTCTACGAGTACCCCTGCATTTTGTACAACAAGTACACCAGCTTTTGGTTCTACTAGTACCCCTGCATTTTTAACAACAAGCACAACAGCTTTTGGTTCTACTACTACCCCTGCATTTAGTACAACAAGCACACCAGCTTTTGGTTCTACTACTACCCTTGCATTTGGTACAACAAATACACCAGCTTTTGGTTCTACTAGTACCCCTGCATTTGGTACAACAAGCAAACCAGCTTTTGGTTCTACTACTAACCCTGCATTTGGTACAACAAGCAGACTAGCTTTTGGTTCTACTACTAACCCTGCATTTGGTACAACAAGCACACTAGCTTTTGGTTCTACTATTACCCCTGTATTTGGTACAACAAGTACACTAGCTTTTGGCTCTGCTAGTACCCCTGCATTTCATACAAGCACACCGGATTTTGGTTCTACTAGTACTCCTGCATTTTGTACAAGCAGCACACCAGCTTTTGGCTCTACTACTACCCCTGCATTTGGTACAGCAAGCACACCAGATTTTGGTTCTAGTAGTACCCCTGCATTTGGTACAACAAGCACACCAGCATTTGGTGCATCAAGTACTCCAGCTTTTGGATTTGGTAGCAATCCTGCTTTTGGTGAATCAACTCCCGCTTTTGGCACAGCCTCAATTCCAGCATTTGGGAGCAGCCCATCATTTGGAAGGACTCCATCTCCTTTTGGTGCTCAGAGTTCAGCATTTGGTAAGCATGACTTTAGTGTGCTCCTCTATGTTGTAATTCAATGTATGTGTTGATCTTTGAATGATCCACGTGTGTAAATGTTTTTTGCTTTTGATCTAATTAGCTGGATCTGCAGGATCTACAATTTGTATATTCTCTATTAATGCAATGCCAAATGTGAGCCAAGTGTACATTTCTAATTCAGGGCTTTTGGACATTGTTATAATTCATTTGTGTAGTTTCTCATTTTTTTCTCTCACTATCCATTGCTCAGGAATTCAATCTACTACTCCTATGTTTGGCGGGCCAGGTTTAAGGCAAACATCATTTGGAAAGCGTGGAGGTAGCAGAGTAGCACCATACACTACCACAAATGAGACAGATAGTGGCAGCAGTGTCAGTGGGCCGACAACACCTGGAAAACTCTTTTCTATATCAGCTATGGTACAATACCAAGACAAGAGTCATGAGGAACTAAGATGGGAGGACTATCAATCAGGTCCATTTGGAAGTAATCTTGGGCAAACACAACCAGCTTTTGGTAGTCAACCTTTTGGTGCTACTAGTCAACCAGCGTTTGGTTCTACTGGTAACCCTGCATTTGGTACAAGAAGCACACCAGTGTTTGTTGTATCCAGTACTCCAGCTTTTGGGGCTTCCAGTTCCTCAGCTCTTGGATTTGGTAGCACTCCTGGCTTTGGTAAATCAGCTCCTGCTTTTGGCGCAGCCTCAATTCCAGCATATGGGAGCAGTGGATCATTTGGAAGTACTCCATCTCCTTTTGGTGATCAGAATTCAGCATTTGGTAAGCATGACTTTAGTGTGCTCCTCTATGTTGTAATTCAATGTATGTGTTGATCTTTGAATGATCCACGTGTGTAAATGTTTTTTGCTTTTGATCTAATTAGCTGGATCTGCATGATCTACAATTTGTATATTCTCTATTAGTGCAATGCCAAATGTGAGCCAAGTGTACATTTCTAATTCAGGGCTTTTGGACATTGTTATAATTCATTTGTGCAGTTTCTCATTGTTTTCTCTCACTATCCATTGCTCAGGAGTTCAATCTACTACTTCTACATTTGGCGGTTCAGGTTTAAGGCAAACATCATTTGGAAAGCGTGGAGGTAGCAGAGTAGCACCATACACTACCACAAATGAGACAGATAGTGGCAGCAGTGTCAGTGGGCCGACAACACCTGGAAAACTCTTTTCTATATCAGCTATGGTACAATACCAAGACAAGAGTCATGAGGAACTAAGATGGGAGGACTATCAATCAGGTCCATTTGGAAGTAATCTTGGGCAAACACAACCAGCTTTTGGTAGTCAACCTTTTGGTGCTACTAATCAACCAGCGTTTGGTTCTACTGGCACCCCTGCATTTGGTACAAGAAGCACACCAGTGTTTGTTGTATCCAGTACTCCAGCTTTTGGGGCTTCCAGTTCCTCAGCTTTTGGATTTGGTAGCACTCCTGGTTTTGGTAAATCAACTCCTGCTTTTGGCGCAGCCTCAATTCCAGCATATGGGAGCAGCGGATCATTTGGAAGTACTCCATCTCCTTTTGGTGATCAGAATTCAGCATTTGGTAAGCATGACTTTAGTGTGCTCCTCTATGTTGTAATTCAATGTATGTGTTGATCTTTGAATGATCCACGTGTGTAAATGCTTTTTGCTTTTGATCTAATTAGCTGGATCTGCATGATCTGCAATTTGTATATTCTCTATTAATGCAATGCCAAATGTGAGCCAAGTGTACATTTCTAATTCAGGGCTTTTGGACATTGTTATAATTCATTTGTGCAGTTTCTCATTGTTTTCTCTCACTATCCATTGCTCAGGAGTTAAATCTACTACTCCTATGTTTGGCGGGCCAGGTTTAAGGCAAACATCATTTGGACAGCGTGGAGGTAGCAGAGTAGCACCATACACTACCACAAATGAGACAGATAGTGGCAGCAGTGTCAGTGGGCTGACAACACCTGGAAAACTCCTTTCTATATCAGCTATGCTACAATACCAAGACAAGAGTCATGAGGAACTAAGATGGGAGGACTATCAATCAGGTCCATTTGGAAGTAATCTTGGGCAAACACAACCAGCTTTTGGTAGTCAACCTTTTGGTGCTACTAGTCAACCAGCGTTTGGTTCTACTGGTACCCCTGCATTTGGTACAACAAGTACACCAGTGTTTGTCGTATCCAGCACTCCAGCTTTTGGGGCTTCCAGTTCCCCAGCTTTTGGATTTGGTAGCACTCCTGGTTTTGGTAAATCAGCTCCCGCTTTTGGCGCAGCCTCAATTCCAGCATATGGGAGCAGTCAATCATTTGGAAGTACTCCATCTCCTTTTGGTGATCAGAATTCAGCATTTGGTAAGCATGACTTTTGTGTGCTCCCTATGTTGTGATTCACTATATCTGTTGATCTTTGAATGATCCACGTGTGTAAATGTTTTTTGCTTTTCATCTAGTTAGTTGGAGCAGCAGCATCTACAATTTTTATATTCTCTATTAATTCAATGCCAAATGTTAGTCCATGTACATTTCTAATTCAAGGCTTTTAGACATTGTCATAATTCATTTGTACAGTTTATCATTGTTTCCTCTCACTATCAATGGCTCAGTAGTTCAATCCACTACTACATTTGGCTGGCCAGGTTTTGGGCAAACATCATTTGGTAGACGGCGTGGAGGTAGCAGAGTAGCACTATACACTACCACAAATGATACAGATAGTAGCAGCAGTGTCAGTGGGCTGACAACACCTGGAGAACTCCTTTCTATATCAGCTATGCCACAATACCAAGAGAAGAGTCACGAGGAACTAAGATGGGAGGACTATCAGTCAGGTGACAAAGGTATTCAGCAACAGTTGAGATTATTGCTGTAATTATTTGGTCTTGGCTATGCAAAATCCACTCTTAAATTAATCAGTTGTATATTGCAGGTGGCCTTTTTTCTCAGCCAACACAATCTAGCCCTTTTGGTCAGACAACATCATCTGCCTTTGGCCAGACAAAATCTGCTTTTGGTCAGACAACTTCTGCCTTTGGGCAAACATCCCCTGTAAATCCATTTTATGATATATTTGCTGACATTTTTGGAAATATAGCAGAAGGATTTCGTAGCATGTCATTAGGTTCTTCATCAGGTGCTGCATTTAACTCACCTTTAGGTGCTACCTCCTTATCTAGTCCTTTTAGTGCAGTTTCTTCATCACCATCTCTTTTTGGATCATCAACAACGGCCTTTGGAGGGGCATCTTCTGCCTCTCCTTTTGGCACATCGAGTTCTCCAGAATTTGGTTCAACCCCTTTTGGCCAAGCCTCTCGGCCTGGATCTTTGTTTGGTTCCACTCCATCGTTAAGATCAAGTCCTGCTTTTGGCTCTAGTACCTCTTTTGGAAACACTCAGTCATCTGGACTGTTTGAATCTTCTACACCTGCTCTTGGCCGGACCTTTGGTCAGTTCACACAAGCATTTGGTCAGACCACCCCTGCCTTTGGACAAACTACAAATGCTTTTGCCAAGATTACGCCTTCTTTTGGAAGCAACTTGTTTTCCAACAGTACAACATCAATGATGTTTCAGAGCAAACTAGCAGGCCTTACACAGCCAATGGTACTTTTATTGGAATTTTTTTGTTTAACTAGCATAGTTTAATTTTTTTTTTTATTCTGTTAGCAACTTCCTTCATGTTCAGTCTTTTTGTTACATGCTTTATGCTCTGAGCATAAATTTATCAATAAATGTTGCCCATTGACTGTGGTATGGGTATAGTGGAGTTTGTCTTAATGATCGATTTTATATGAATTGCAGCCTTCCATGTTTGCTGGATTCCATAATCCTACTCCCACCCAGGCACAGCCAACAGGTATATGAAATTTCAATATTAATAAGCACTCAGATATTTTAAGTGTGGTGTTGGATTCATGGTTCAAAGTCATTCATGTTTTACTGGAGCATGAGATTTCACATCTTCTTTTTTATGTGTTAAGGAGGAGAAATGGAAGCCTCCGATTTTCAGATCTCCAAGGTGGCGCCCGGGAAACAGTCAAGGGAGGTAGAGAAAGAAAATTTGGAATCGGCAAAAACCTTGAGTTTTCGGAGGATGGATAAAGAGAAGGAGATTAGGGAGCAACTCAAAGAAAAAGTGGAGCGACTGACATCATATGTACAATTTTTGGTTGGTCCTATTCAGTCTTCTGCACCAATGCCTACACTTCCATTTATTAATGTTGCTGATAAAGATATGCCACCAGCTGGAGAGATTGGTTGCATTGTGAAGGCAACCAAGTCTTGGATGGAAGACCTAGTTGTGTTGGGGTCAAAACTCATCGATGAGGCTGTCATTTTATATCATAAAATCCACGATGAGTTGAATAATTTGGCAGATATGAACAAGAAGTTTGATGAAGAGCTACAATGGTTAGAATGGAGTCTGCCTCAAATTAAGGAGATAATCAAAATTGACTTTGATATCCTTGTAGCAGAGGAAATTTTTGATGGATCAGATCCTAGTTTACCTACTGAATGGCTCAAAGCTACTGAATGGAGAATCGAGATCTTAGAGGAAGGAAAAACTAGATTCAAGGAGGTTGATGGCATAGCTCATGATGCCTTGGTTGATATCGAAGATTTCATAGAAAAAATACCATGTGACTTTTATGATGATCAAAGATCTGTCAACTCAGCAGGTTTCATGAAAAACCAATTAGCAAAGGTAATAAAGGAGGAGGAGTCAGTTCTTGATATTGCAGGTACTGATAGGCTCATGAAGTTGAAGATTTTGTGCTGCAACTTTGAGAATAAATTGATCAAATGCCGCAAAGTGCCCTCTGAAGTGTCGAATATCCACATATCCCAAGATATGCGTTTCAGATATTCCAAAGGCCCAAATCAAGAAGCAGTAAAGGAAGCAATTGATAAATTTAGGCAATATCAGAAACGAGTTTGCAACAATGAAAAGGGAACCATCAACATTGAAGATAGTCAGGGAGAATGCTCTCACTGAGGGCATATGACGTTCGAAAGACCATAAGTTTGGAATGCAATATTTTAATTACTAAAAAATGTGTATCCTTGTTGAGGAATAATGTATCATATTTTTCAAATATTTGTAAAGTCTCAAACAATAACGTAAATGGTCATGGAAGTAATCTGAAAGGTCATTTTGTATATCTATTGTAAAATGTGAGCAATGTACATAGATTTTTTTATAGAGGAAAGAAGACTCTGAGTTTTCATGTGAAGAATGAGATCTGAACTTTGTGGTGGAAATAATTTTCTATCTTGGCATTTTTTTTTTAATGTTAATGCGGAGTTTTCATTTTTCAAAATTTCTATTTTAGATTGATGAAATGTCATCAATGATTAACTTATAATTCTTAAGTTTCTTGTACATTTAATTTGATTATTACTTATTTAGTTAATAGTTATTTTATTTATAAAAGATTATACATGTATAGAAGTTTGGATTATTTTATTTATTTACTGAAAATTTATTTATTTATTTAAAAGTTATTTTATTAATGTCAAATGTATTCTACAATGACAATAAGGAGTGGAGTGTAATATCATGTGTTAACAAAAAATCTTTTTTTTTTAATCTTAAATTTAATAGCTATTTACATGTCAAAACATTAATATTTAACAATAAAGATGAGTAGCAAGTAAATTCATATCAACATATTTAGTAAATAAAATAGTTTCAAATACTAATGGACATTTTTTGATAGATGTATTTAAAATATCTATACTAAGAAATTATATATAAAGAAGCTTGGATTATTATAATGAAAGATGTTCTACAATGATAACAAAGAGGAAGTGTAATGATATGAATGTGTTAACAAAAACTCTTTTACTATTAAAAATTAATATTTAATAATACATATAATATTAATATCTAATAATAAATATAAATATAAAAATACAAATATTTTTATTTTATTTTTATTCACATCATATTTTTCTTTAAAAACACACACACACACACATATCATAAAATGAAACAAAATAATGAATAAATAGCATTATAATTTAATATTCTTTTAATTTAATAATAATAAATTGGGCTACAAATTTTTCATATTACTAGATTGGAGATCTTGATCACCCTACTTACTCTTGAACTTCTCTTTCCAATGTTGACTTGGTATGGAAAGTTGCATTCATCCCTCCACAATTGGGCATTCATTCCCCACCTTTACCAGCCTCCCAATGTTACTCAATTACTTCATATTGTGTGTTGTATTCCATCTTAGATAATTCATATGCTAAACTCATAAATTTCATGATTCAACCTTACTAATCAAACAAAGGAATAGCCTTCTTTGTAGTGTTTTTAAATTCCCATTTAGAAACCTTCATAAATTATATATAAATCTTACCAATGACCATGAAAATGGTTGTCAATTTCTCATATATATATATATATATCAAGAATTACATATGCATGAAGGCTTAAGGCTGAAAGTTCATTATTTTACTTCTTTGTGATGAGACTATAATTAAAATTGTAAGTCCAGAGGCTTAAGACTAAAAGTTTATTGTTTTACTTTCTTGTGATGAGACTACAATTAAAATTGTAATGTATATTGTGGACACCTAAAATATGATTTTACCCAATCCCACCTAATTTTAGCTTATCCTAAGATACTAATGAAATAAATATTTTTATCCTTTATCCTTGTCCATTTAATCCTGGTCCTTAAACTTATTCACATGGATCATAATCTAAAATTGCCATCATGTGATAAATTTCCTCTTCACGTGTCTAACTCCTTGTCTATATGAATTGAACTTAGACACATATGCAAAAGTCAAACTAACTTTCCATCTTATCCATTCATTTCAATCCCACCTCTTAATCTTAGCCATTCAAATAAGGATCTTACCCTAATCTATTCCTCTCATCCCTCATCTACGACTTGTCACATGACTAGATCTTTGAATCTAATCCTAATCCTCATTCAATTTTAGTCATCCATCATCGATTTATCCTACCTATTGATTTTTCCCCTTGAAAGCTCTATAACTAGAGGTCATTATCATTCATCATAATCCCCATCCTTGTAGATGAGCTGAAATGGAATCCACCCTAGCTCAATTTGATTTGCTCTTTTGAGGTATACATTTGATTTTCATGCATTATCTTATGTTGTTTTGCTTTGAATAATCATCTTTCCACGTCTTCATATGTCTATAGTTTATTTTCTGTTGAGAGGGCATGGTTGATAGAGGAACAAAATTAGAAGTAGAGATGATTAATAATGCAATGTAATGTTACTATTACATATATTTGTTGTCTTTAATTTGGTTTTTTATTTTTTGTCGATAAGGCAAGGCTAATAGACGGATATAAATGGTAGGATGGATGATTATTTAATAATAAAAGGTAATGTTATTATATATATATATATTATATTTAATTATATCATAACCACATGAAGTGTCCATGATAATAATGTGCTAAATTTTTTAGATTTAATTGTGTGATAATTTTTTATTTCAAATTATCACACAATTAAATGTAGAAGTTTTAGTACATTTTTAAATTTTATTTTCATATATTCTTATGATATCTTACTTACATCATTGGCTATTTCAAAATATGTTTATGGTTTGTTATTTTTAATCTACGACACATCATAATATGATTTTTTTTAATAGTTGAAGGAAGAGATTTATGTCTTTGAGCATGATTTCATATCTTTCTATAAGATATTTAATAATAATTATTTATGTTGGAAAGAATTGCAACTACAACATATAATCAAGTCTCCATACATTTAACATTTTGTTGGATGTATGTATTACAATTCAAAGTTTCCACCTTGCCAAAAGGCATGAAGAGAAGTGAAAAAGATGCCTATTGATTGATTTCTTTTAAATCCCTTTTAACAATTTCATTTTATGTTGTCCATTCATGAATGGTGCCAATTTTGGGTGATACCACTCCCCCACACTTCACAAGCTTAGCCCCTTAGGGGATGGGTGTGACTAGGGGCTAGCTCCCTTTGACTACCCTTACTCTATAGAAAGGTGGTACATCTTATGAAGTCAGCCTTATTATACCCTCACTAAATATTTTATTTAAAAAATATGCATTCATACCTCCACCAAATCAAATTTCTTTCGTGTAATTTTTGTAAAGTTGATATAGGTTGGGTTACAAAGGAATATTCTAACTATGTATTAATAGTGGTTGATAGTATGTTGACTCTACAATTGCACATTGTACAACATTTTCTATCTCAGTTTTTGAAATCTTCCAAAAAATATAAATTTTGTATCTCCAATTCCTATCAAATTTTATACCAATTTATAGTTTTTTTTTGGGTCTTCTTGTCATGACCCCTTCTTATTGAAATTATAAAACTTTATAATTAAAATTATAATAATTAAAAAATATTTATTACTTAATTAATTAGATGAAAATAATATTTAGCTTTTGAAATAATTAATTACTAAATAATGATAATTTTAAAATTAAATAAATAATTATTAAAATAAATTGATATCTAAATATTATCTTGATAATTTAAAAATAAAATAAAATAAACTAAAATTATTTAAATACTCTAATTCAAAAATAAAATAAATCACGAAATAAA
>VDFB02324201.1:0-46958 GCA_007258455.2 Sequoia sempervirens
GGATTCTAGTTTATGAAAATATTTCTTTCCTCTCCAGAAAAAGTGTGTGAATCAAACCTGTTTGTGAAACGTTAGTGCAAGGCTTGCAGGATTTGATGTGTAATCTTATATCCATCGTCAGTATTCAAGTCTAAATTGAGTATCTCATTGTTCCTATCATTTCGGTGCATCACCATAGTTTAGTTTTATTCTGATGTATTATTTCTCCCTTTCCCTTCAAAGAATCAGTAGTTTAGGTGACACCAAAGGAAGCCGGCCTTCTCCGGAGGTTGACCTCTGTCTATAAGTGACCCACAACTTTGGAGGTCTTCCCATGTTACACTGGATCGTTGAGTTTACTTTCAGCAGGGTGCAAATCCAGGTGATAACAGTTACATAGAAGAAACCTTCCGTCTTTAAGGTCATTCTTTGTAATTCTTAACAGTCAATAATAGTCTACAAAATGAAAGTTCCAGCTAAGAGTTACCTCCCAAAGTGTGCAGTTTGCATTGCACATCTTCATATGGTATCCTTGGAATCAGGGAAGCAAATCAAAGCATAAAACATCAATACTAGATATGGTTGGCCATATAAGCAATTTATCCATTCTTTCTCAAATATTGTATTCCAGAAGGCCAAGGAAAATACTATATTACAACAAATGTTCATAAACTTCTTCATGTTGGTTGTAAAGATAGTTCCTGTATAGTCCATTGAATTACCAAAGAAATAAGACATGGCTCCTCCTTTAACATGTTTATCTACCCCAAAACAAGACGTCAATAGAAGAATCACCAAGTGGGTTATCAACAATTCAATTGCTGCAATTGTTTGTCACTAACATCAATCAATTTTCTTTCTTGTTGCCTTCATCAACAGAAAATAGAGTGCGTTAAAATAGTTTACATGGACTATATATACACTGTACATTACATAACTTTTCTTGCTTGAAATAGGCAAAACTCAAAGTTTTTAGATATGTTTAGGCAATGTGTTATCCTTAATCGATTTTCTTTCTTGAACAGAAAACAAAGTGCGCTAAACTATTCTACATGAACTATATATATATATAATGAATCTTCTCTCGCCTGAAACAGGCAAAACTCAATTTTTTTAGATATGTTTAGGCAATGTGTTATGCTTGTGCTGGGGATTGAGGTTTGTTTTATAAGTGTGTGATGGCTTATAGACAATGTGTTCTCATGTTGGACTTTACCCTAAATTTGTTCTCGTAGAATGGGGCTGCTCCCAAATACTTGTTTTGAAAGGTACGGGGAAGTCAATACTTGTGTTGTATTTATACACTATTTTAGCATTCAAGCTGAAAGTTCAGGCTTTGGCGTTAGTTGCTTTCAAGACGCCCTTTAGCAATATTGAAACCAACAAACTCTGCTTCACTATTTTTAATAATGTTTCTTTCAATCCATACACTTATCAGTTTCACCATAACTCTATGTTCACAAGAAGTAAATGTTTTTTTCTTCTAGTCACAACCAGGCAAAAACCCAATTTGGAGTATGGGACCTGTTTTAGACGCTCGTAGTGTTACCATTTTTTCCTTTTACCTTAGATATTTGAGTAACCAAACTAGCCAGTGGACGTCCTCAGAACATTAAGTCCTAAATTATGGGAGTTATTATTAAGAACCAAGTTCAAATCCCTTTTATCATTAATTTGTTTTCTTTCAAAAAATTTATTTAGTTTTGTACTTGAAGGTGTTCCAGAAGCATTTAATAGTACATATTTAATGCATAAAAACTAATAAGCAATGAAATTCAGTAGTAATAATTGTGACCGCCATAAGCAGAGCCCAATAGAGTCCACTGTATCATGATTGCATTTTTAATGGAGTATATAAGTTTTAACGGTCGTTGTTGCAATAGTCGAGTCTACTGTCTTGGAATTTCTGGCCCAAACGAGCAATATTCAGATCAACACTCCTCGGCAAGGGTGAGTTTGCAGCTCTGAGTTTCTTATGGAGATCTTTTTAGCTGTATGGTTTTGAAATTAGTTTTTTGGGTAGATGATTTTGTGTTAGATTTGTGTATTGTAGGGGAAAACAGGCAATTTGGAGAGACACCCATGTGAGGAATTGTAATGCAAATTATGTAATGAAGATAGGTTTGTGCTAAAGTTTGATGGGCTTCACTTTATTGAAACTCTCATAACTGCTCACAAACAGGGTTTCAAAGGTTTCAACAAAATCTTGTTTTGTTTTTGGTTTCATGGGGGTTGTTCTTATGGGATTTGGATTCGGTTTTGGTAGGTTGTCTGGATGAGAAAGTTAAGACTGAATTTTCATCTCCAATTTAATATTTGTGGGAGTAATATTGCTACCATTTTTAATTGTTTGGTTCGCTATTTTTTTTAAAAGAATAGCGGATAAGGGTTAGTATTTGGGGATGAAAATTGGGGATGAAAATTTTGAATATGTATTTGTATTGCTCTAGAGAGAGGTTGGGCAAGGCAACGATAGTGGTTGTAATGTACTCTTCAAGATTTATGAGAAATCTTTGCATTGCGTTATGACACATTTGTATGTGTTTGGGGTGTTAGTTTAATGTATGGTTCGATTATAATTGTGTTAGATCTCCATTAATGAATGTATTATTCTATTTTCTTGTGTTTTTTAAGATTGACCTTCATTAATGGAGTTTTAATGCACTAGGTAGTGTAAAACTGTAGACCCCACTCCAACTGTATAACAAGGTAAGATCCAAGGACTATGCCAACATTTTGGTTGAATTTCATTGTGTGTGGAATCATGTTAGGAGGGTTACTTTTCTATATCTTTTTTCATGTCTAACATATGAATTGGTTCAGTTTTATATGGTTTTCTATTGATCACCTATCAAGTTTTGTTGTTCAAAAGAAAACTTCCTCCTGTGTTTCATTTGGTGATTTGGGACATCATGGGAGAGAACATGCAACTCCTAACATTGATACTAAAGATGATTAGATCATGGTTAATCATAAGGATGGAAATGATACACTAGCAAGCTCTCTTAATTTGTCATCTTAGCAAAGTTCATAATTCACATTTTATGCTTTTCACTTACAAAGCCTAGGGTCTAAAGTCTGTAGGCCATGCTCAAGGGCTTGATTTGGGACATCATGTGAGAGAACATGCAACTTCTAACATTGATACTAAAGATGATTAGAATATGGTTAATCATAATAATGGAAGTGATACACTAGCAAGCTTTCATATTTTTTCATCTTATTAAAGTTCATGATTCACATTTTACACCTTTCACTTTCAAAGCCTAGGGGCTTATGTTTGCAGACCATACTCAAGGGCTTATTGTATGGTGCAAAGACTTATCGACAATTGTGTAGGTTATTTACGTGCTTTGAGAATTCAAATATCCTTTCATATTGGATTCCCAATTCATGAAATTTTGGTTCCAGCTAATCTCAAATCCTCTAATATAATATATTTCTATCTTAGTAGCTATGATTTATAAATTTGCTTATCGTGTTACATGTTTTAGATCTACGAAATTCTAGAGGAAAGCATTTTTGTGAAACCATTTTCTTGACTGTTTGTTAGAGTAAGAAGCCTAAGGCTTGGACTCATTCTTGTAGATCGCACAAATAAGTCTCTTAATCACAAGAAAATCAACCACCCAAAGTCTTCTTTATTATATGGATTCCTCAAAACAACAATGAATTCACGAAAAAAGAGAACAGTAAGTGACACAGTTAAATCCAATCTTCTTTGTTTGCTTCTTTGCATCTCCATTTTCTTTTAGGATGCTTGTAATAACTAGGAGTTGAGAGACTTTCTTACTATCTTTAATTGATATAAAGAGTTTAGTGAAACTATTTATATTAGGAGTGCTAAAAACAAAGGATACTTCTACCTGCAAGCAAAAAGGAAAAAAAGTGAATATTGTTTCTAATGTCTTATGTTCTTCTCTCCTACAGGTCAAGATTCATCATTGGGAGTCCCACATGGCAATGGCTAAGGAAAGGGAAACATGGTGTTCTTATATTTTTCTATCGGCGTAACCCTTGCACCCCTTTTGGTGCAAGTGCTAGTATGATAATTTTGTTGGTGTGTTTTTATAATTGTATAATACTTTTTGAGTGGGGAGAGGGTACTCAATTTCAATCCAAGTTAAAGGTCTCTTAGGATTTGAACCCTTATTATTCCCTATCGCATGGAATGCTCCTATCACAATGCCCAGGCGTGAACATTGTTGTTCATCTAAACTTTATTGAACTGAATAGTTTATCTCTCTTTGATGACCAAATTTTAAAATGTAATATTTTGCTAGTAAAATTATTTACAATGCAAGGGGATTCACAATGTACAAAACATCTCTAGTTGATTTTAGTATTAGAGAGAAGGTGGATACTAATATATAAAGATTTTTCCTGCAAAATCTATTCAAGATTGGTAAAGCTTTTAATGCATGTCTAAAATCTAATGTGAAGATATCTTGGAAACTCTATCAAATGAAATTATCCTCTTATCATCCAAACAATTATTTCTTCTTCCTGTTAAAATCATTCCGATGCAAGGCACTGACCATCATGTTTTGCAACCTAGTGGGATTGAATGGTTTCCCAATCAATGTCACCAACCAAAGTTTTTATGTAATCCAAAGAGTTGTTTTTTTGAGTGTTTGTATATGCTTGAACAATTTGATGATTCAATATGCATTGATTGATCTTTTTTCGCTTCTTTGCTTTCACTAAATGATCTCTACATATACCTTTTTTTTATGGAAGAGTCACACCCTTTCTCACATCATCATTACTCTTGAAAACATAATTTATTTTACTAGCAAAGTCACATAATTGTTTCAACAGTCAAGGAAAACTTTATGATAGGGATAAGAGAGAAGTGTAACAATCACTCATCTAGCTTAGAAGTGTTGACTTCATAACTTCTCCAATCACCATGGTGGTGACAACTCTACACCACAACTTATGCTTACACTCAAACATGGTAAGCTCTCAATTTAGGGTCATCCCTAGATCCAAACCTGAACCTTGGGGGTTCGTTGTGATGATCCTACCTACGTATCCCTTTAGGAAATTAGAGGTTTTATAGTTTGTACACCAATGATAGAGAGATTTCATCCTCTCCTTTTGTATGAAATGTTAGATCTCAACTTTAATTCATAACTATTTCTTAGGCATAAGCTTTCAAAATTAGTCCAGTTACGATATAATGATGTCACATTCTTGACAAGTGTTGGTTCCATTCCCATCATTAGCATACAAACACATACAAAACCACATAGGGTAAAAAATATTCCAAAATCTCAATTTCACACAAAGTGATTGTTTTGAGCATACACCACTTATACACAGGGTAACTAACTCATACACACATCACAAGTACAACAATGATTAGCTCAATATAGATCATAGGTATGATAGTGACCGACTCATATGCACATCATGAGTACAACAAAAACTAGCTCAAGCATGCATCACATATATCTAGTGAATGATCTACATATATATAACATGTTCACATAAATATCAATTGGTACGATGGAAGTGGGTGCAACCTTTGATATGCATCATCCCACTATCTGGCTCACTAACACAGAAAGCCCGTAAGTAAATTTCATTTAGAGAAAGAATTTCAATGCACCCCATAGTACATGGGTCCCATCCTTCTCCCAATCCATTTCCATTTATGATGACAATCAATCATCTTATACTACTTGATGTCCTCATTGGCAAGGGCATAAGTATGACAATGTGCACCATACTTAAGGTTACTAATAATATTTTCACAACCCATTAATCTTCTAGGTCATCAAACCTTCATATAAGTTACATATTCAAGATGCTCCATTGTTATACCATAGATCCAAGGCTAGCACCTAAACTATCAATCACACAGATTGAAAATAATCAAACTAGAAAATCCTAGCTTAGGAAAACAACACATAGGAGATACACACATTTCTTCTGATACATTAATGCCAATACTGAACTATTGAGACGAGTAGATCTTGACATCCATTGCTTAGATGCTACAAGAAAAAACCATCAATGCCTCTACAATAGCACGAGCCTCCATCACCTACATGCCATTGGCTCTATGGCTTGCATGCCATTGGCAGAAACCATCCATGTCTCTAGAGTAGCATGATAATCCATGGCATGCATGCCACTAGCTTTATGGACTACATGCTACTAGAGGAAACCATCCATGCCTCTTGAGTAGCACAGGCATCCATCCCTTGAATGCCACTTGTTGAAAGCCGACTAATCCTATGATACAGCTGAATACTTTTTGGTAGAGCACACTCCTTGACTCCTGTCAAGTTGGAGCAATGATAAGCTTATCTATAAGTGGGTCATAGGTTAAGATAACACATATCCTTTACCTATGCCCTCATAGAGTCCCTCCCTCAACCCTAGTTGTGATGCCAAAAAGTTAGCTCTTATATCAATCTCAATTCAACATTGTGACACTAGAAAGTACCTAAACATAGATCTAAAAAATTATTGGAAGGGTTTATACCATGGACAATTAATCTAGTTACATTACTTGAAAGGAATTTGGTAAACTTTTTGATTATATTATAGGTTTGGGGTCAATTTACCAACACATAAGTAACACATTGAATCCATATAAGATGGCCTCTATCAAAACACATGTATAAACCCATGCAAACTCATATGGAATCAAAGTCTATTTACTTTGTTCAATTATTATTTAGAAACACACTAGTTAATAGACACGATTAAATCCATTGATATAATATTAAATAAAATGCGATACCATATTGATAATACTCACCCTTGTAGTTTGCGAAGGTCACCCTTAGAAACTCAATCCTAAGCTCGACATAGATATAGGTGTATATTAAAAGTAGGAAAACCCTCCCCAACAAATAAGAATACCCATTGTTCACCTCATTAGATTATGTTAGCCAAAATTTATCATTATTAGATATGAGTTATCAAAATTCTTTAACCCTTTTGTAGCCATCTAATGTAAATCCCAACTTTAGAATGAAGCATATTGAAGAGGGAAGGTTGGAAAAGTTTAGGAACAACCCCAAACCTTGGAGTTATCCCTTAAACCCTACCCTATGGACTCAAGGTCATAGGGACATTCTTTGCCCAAGGATTTCCTACATACCCACTTTCAAATGAGATTGAAATCACATGTAATTCTCCTCACAAGGTTTCTCTCAAGGATCCCTCTTCTAATTAATAAATAAAGGTAATGCATTTTTCTATCCAAGGGAGTTAATTAAACCTTAGAAAATTAATATTTATTCCACCTTTTGAACACACCAAGGTTCTAGACACATTAAGATTCTCTTAAATGAGAAAATGAGGGTTAGCTAGGTTTTGTCAAGAATATTGTCAACCAAGATATGTAGGTATGGTGATCCAAACATACCTAGTTACAAAGTTGCTAGGCGATCTAGACTCAAATCTAAGAATATAATATCGGTAAAGAGTCTATGTCCCTAGATAGTAGTAGTCAAAATATTGTTACCATGCATCAATTATGCAAAAGCCTCAACATGGGTTCAAGTGAGGTTCCGCTACAATATGGTTCTATAAAATCAAGTATCTTAATCATATAGGACCTTCTACTAGACCTTGAGATACATTTGACTATAATTACAAACTTGCTCTAAACATGATCAATGTTTAAGTCATACTTGAGACAAATGGGCAACACTATTTCCTTTATATCATCGTATGCAGATGCACACTCAATATTACTAGCACTTGCACCAGAAGGGGTGCAAGGGTTACGCCGATATAAATTTATATATAAGTTAACATGTTAAGAGTATAATTTATATGTGCATAGAAGATACATTAATTTAATTTACAATATCTTATGTATAGAATAGTATTTTTTATGTATACAATTTTGAAACACAATCTTGACTTTAGGTCAATAATTTGTCTTCAAGCTATCATTTCTCTTTGTGAAATTTTCTTCATTCTTTGAGTGGTATCTTAGTTTTGGTTACCAACTTGATAATTTTACACCAAGATTGTAATGGAGGCGCAATAGTGTTATGTCAAGCATGAGTTCGCTACTACCTCTTCACCACATAAATTGAGAAATTCATGCCATAATTTGAATTTGATAATCAATTAAAAATCAATGAAAGAAAAAAAAAAGCAAGCATTGTAAAGTATACACGTGGTTGAAGAGTGACAGAGAACCAAATGTAGAAATAAATCTTGGAAATCCATCAAAATTGGAAATAACTAGCATGAATGGACTTAAAATATATTACATTTCAAGCAAAGAATATAATGTCATTGTTTTACATATTTAATATTATCTATTAATAGAAAATATAATAATAAAGAATTCATGTTTTCTACATTGATTAGATCTATATCTAAATTAGATGAAAAAGAAGAAACCTCTGGTTAGATGAAAAAATAGAGGCATTTGACTTACGAAAATCACCAAAAATAAATGTATTTTATATCATATTATACATACAACACATTGTACAAAAACCACACAACCAAATTCTAGCCCACCAATCCTTGCTCAAAAATAAGTGAGAAACGTGAATATTTTAAATTCCCTTTACCTTCAATAGTAGGAACAAAACTCAGCTAGTTATTGCAAGCATCAACAAGAAAATCAAATGCCAAAGCTGTACATTCATCAACTGCTATAGAAATAACATTGAAAACAATATTGATAGGCAAATATCTTTGAATTGAATATGTGCATTGCCTTCTAAAGAACCTGCAGTTGTAATGTTCTCACATGTTATCCTTTCTATGTCTAGTAAAGCAGATGGATCATATCCATCATCAGGATGGTCACCATACAACCCTGTGAAGCAAATACCTACCCTCACACTCTTCATGGTGACATTGGTTATGTAGACATCCTTCACATAATTGCCTCTATCTTGGGTTGTCTTAACTCTGAGACCCCTTCTTGTGCTGAAGATGTAAAGATCTTGGACATGAACACATTTGATACCTCCTGACATTTCACTGCCCAAAGCGAGACCAGAACTTGTGTGTGATTCACCAAGCACACATCGGATAATAATGATTGAGCTAGGTCATCCATAAGAAATGCCATATTCATCCCAAACACTTCTAATAGAAATTACATCGTCAATACATCTGATGTAAAAGTCCTCAATACAGACATCTGAACATGAATCTGTATAAATGCCACATAGTTAGAGAAAGAGATTATACAAAACCAAATCCAAATAATGCAACAGTTGAAGAGTTATATCTGTCACAGCTAATAAACCAACTTGTAAATGCTTTGTGATTTTTTATGACACGCATGATTTGCTAACTTCCATCCTTTGAGCTGATCATGGAACTAGTAGCAAAGAAATTAAACATATTTATACTCCCCAAACAATAATTAATCACAAAAAAATCTCTCAAAATTCAAGTATTTTTGAAATTTAATATATTCCAATTGACACAAATGCTTACAAACCGAACTGCAGTGGAAAAGGACAAATGAACAAAAATGATGGAGACACTAGTAGGAACTTGATAGTCTTCACACTTTGGGGTTATGATCTAGTTTCTTGTAGAATCTATAACAATTGACAAAGTTCCTTTTTCTTATACTTTATTCCCACAAGGTTTGTTGGTCCTATTTTAAACTACATCTAATAATAGATCATGTATGGTACTTGGTTGAAATTCACCAGATATGCATGGTGTAAAAATTCCAAGCAAAGTTGTAAAAAATGGCTATTTCCATTAGTTTCCATTTTCACATGTTTAAGACGGCTATGACAAATTCATCGTGGGAAAATTCACTGCCATGAAAAATTCACGGCCAAGTAAAATTAACCACCAACAATTCACTGAAGCAGAAAATTAATTGCATGAATGTTAATATATATTTCAAAAACTTTGAATTTTTTTTTTAAAATAATTTTCACCTCCATTACAATTTATTGACAAATTTACATTTTTTATGTTTATTTTGATATTAATGTTTTTAACATGATAATATATTAAAAATTGATTTATTTTTGTGTTAGATTTGGTTCATAGTAATTTTTATTTCCAATCAAATTATTCTCTTAAGTTAATGTGATTAATTTTTTATTTTTAAATTATCATAAAATATATTGAAAATAATTTTTATTTTTATTATCATATATTGAAAATAATTTTTTTTGTCATAAATCAAATTATTCTTTTGCAAAAAAAATCATTTTTTTTTAATATATATTAAAAACATTAATGGCTCGGTGAATTGCTGGAAGTGAATTTTACTTGGCGGTGAATTTGACATGGCGGTGAATTTTCCCACGATGAATTTGTTATGGCGGTGAATTTTCCCACGGTGAATTATTGGTGATCCCATTCGAATGCTTTTTCTTTCTTTAGAATAGTTCCATTTTTAATCTTTCAAATGCTACAGATAATCTGCAGCTGCCATCAATTGAATTTCAAGAAGCATCCAATAGAAGACCTTCTTAGCAAAAGATTAAAGGATCATAAAATTTCTAGGGGTGGAAATAAATGAGAAATCATAGTTCAAAGATCGCTTCTTAGGATTTAAATTTTTTCTTCTGAGTTGTAAAACCAAACTTCATATTTCTTACAAGAAGCAATAACAATACAAATATTCTTAACATTTGACTTCGGTCAGATAAAAGAATTGTCTGATATAGGGTTAAGATCCTAATGGTCATTCGAATACCTGTAACCAAAAACCAAACTATAGAAGGGAACGTCTGACGCAACTGCACTTGCAAATTTGTGATCTTGTTGATGGAATTGTGATCATAAAAAATGTGGAGAGTCGACAACATTAAAAACTACTTCTAGTTTTGGGTAGTATTTTAGTAGTTTCTCATATTGTTTTTGGATAGATTACATTGAGAACTTTGCTACACCTTGTTGATCTTTGTTTTGTCCTTTTTAGCCACATCCATACCTCAACTTTCAAAGCAATATATAGAAATTCGTGCTTGAAACCAGGTATTGGATCAATATAAATATAGAAATTAGCACGTCAATTCAAGACATTGGTAGAAAATAACCTGAAACAGAGATTTTGTCAACATTGGGTTTGCAACCAATATCTGACGAACTTGCTGTTGATTTTGTTCAATGAGAACCTACAAACAGATAAATTAATTTTTAAAGTGGCATCCTAGCAAAAGACATCACTAGAAATAGATGGCAGATGCTTATGATGCAACAAGAATTGATATAAGGATGATGGTACCTTCATTTGAGACATGACATAATAAAGCTGATTCTTAGACATGCCAGCTAAGTGAGAGAAAGAAGCATTGCCAGCTGCACTGCCACTATTCCCACCAATATTTGATTGACCATTTATCTGCCCAACATTCTGTGTTTGACCTGGCATAGATGTGTACGGACCTCCAAATGCTCCCGCCATCAGAGAGATCTATGACCACTCCAATGTCTTTGTAGTGGGTTGGAAGTTAATGCTACAGTTTCCAGATCTGTCCACTTGCTCCTCACTATAAGCAATGACAAGTATCAATCTTAAACATTTTTTGGTCTTTATAGAAATATCATAAGAAAAAAGATAAACATGATCTTGTAGATTTTCATAGTTGCACTTGGTCATGAAAATTGGAATACGATACTATGCTTTGGTCAGAATGTATTCAAGTGTAAATGTGAAACTGGGCTAGATGAGAAAGAATATATAATACAGACTGATATTAGGCCCAAGCAAGACCGAGATCAGCGCTGTTTCATAAAAAACTTTCTTGTGTCCTGTTTTCTTATGAAGTTTCATAGATGACATTCCACAAAAATCACTCAAGGGATAATACAGTTTTGTTAGAGGGTCCTTTTTATCTCCCTTTTTACTGTTCAAGAATTAATGAAATTAAGTTTTGAAAACCTCATTTTTGTATTGTCAATAGCTCATTGTGTCTTTCACTAGTTTACACGTCTTTGCATTTATTGTGATCATCTTTGTAAATATTTTGACAATAATTGATAGTCATTTATGCCATGACAAAGAAATGCTATCCGAAGACAACATTTTTGCCATTGTATGGTGTATAGCAGCAGATATACTCAACTGGAGGTATACAAGCTAGAAATATGACATAATTTGATGCAGATTTGGATGGAAATTAAAGGACTGTTAATCTAGAAAAATAAATGGCAGTCAAATAGGTTGAGTTCAATTGATTAAAATGTTAGGTTCTCATTGTAGAGATCCAAGTTCAAATCTCCAAAGTGACATCTAATGTGGAATCCTCATAAGTGACCCTTTAAACTTTGATGGAAGTCTATACCTTGTTCAAAAGCTCCCATTTCGGCACAGAAAGGCTGGATGCTGGCAAAAGTTGTGGATTTTGGCTTTACACATGCCAATTGCATTTTTTAAAAGTTTTTGGTGCATATCTTGCGATCAGGGCAGTCCATGAAATCGCATTTCTTTGAGGCATTAAGTCAAATAGTTCAATTGCCTTGTCATAAAATAAAATGGGGTAATAAATTTGGAAGACTAAGGCTCTGTACCTTTTCCAATAAATTTACATAACTAGAAAATAAATAGTTATCATATTGGCAACAGGCAGGTAATGGGAATAACTGTTAAAAATCCTGGTGAGAAGAGCAATACAATTCATTTCAGGCTCGTTGTGGAAATTTTTAATGTTTCTTGTATGACAAGCTTGGGTAATATACTCTTGATTGAATCCATCAATCTCGGGGACTCAATCATTGCCTCAACGGAATTGGAGAAATTCTTAAGAAACGCATTGAGCTCTGCCTGCCTCTTACAGAGAGAAGCTTTATGCAAGGAGTATGGTCCATAGTCATATGTGTGGACTTCTGGAGTGATACTATACATATTAATTAGTGGTGTTCGACCTGTTTGGGCAGGTGAGATGCATATTTAAGGGATGCAAGGAGCTAAGTCTTAGTCAGATGCCCCTGTGAAATAATAATTAGTTTTGGCTAGAAACAACATAGAACATCATAAGCAAGCAAGAAAAGAGGACAGGAGTCACAAAATGGGATAAGAACAATATCCTGTACAGCGAATTAAAAAATGTCCCCATGTTTATTTAGGTTATTTGTAATGAACAAATTAACTTACCTGGATCAATGTCATCTGTGTTAGGTGAGCGTAGATTGTCAGATTCTTAATTCGCAAATTGTTGTAAATCAAGACACAGGATATCAACTTACATCACTCCTGAATAATCCCCTGTTGTACATGGCTAAATTTATACAGATTCCTCAAAGTGAATATAATCCTAAGATCTGACGGAACTTGAGCTTAAGAAAGAGAATTTACAGAGGCATCCCGACCGGCATAGGTTTGGAAAATGGAAGAGCCTTTGCATTTAATTCATGGACGGTGATGATAATAAACCTAAGATAGATCTTAAAATCCAAGTTGATTGCCTGAAATCCGATTTGATTCGAGGATGTATTTGATTCGATTTGAGTGCACTTATTACAATGACTTTACAGTTGCAAGATTTGTTTAAAAGATTTTGTATTAAATAGCAACTGTCATGCCGAAAAACTCAGTCTGAAAACCACCAACTCCTTCGCAGTTTCACCGAAACCAATAGTTAGTATTACGGTGTGAGACAGGTTTACGGTGGAAACCTCTCACATAATATAGCCTATCGGCTAAAAGTACGGCTGACGGTTACCACCAAACCACTAAAGTTTGGCCTGAAACCATGGTAGTTTCAGAGCGTGAGACTTGTTTCAGGCCAAAACCTCATGCATAATATAGCCTATCGGCTAATTACTAATAATATTCTTAACTTTTTGATCTCATTTATTTTACAGTGCTATCCAATATTCTTACATTGGTCTAGTTCCTTGACTTATATATTCGTCCTCACCACTTATAATTGATTATGATCTTCATGGTTAGCAATAAGATATCATGAGACGTTATACTATATGATTGCAAATGATTTTATCCCTTAACTCAATCTCACAACGCCATTGAATTAAATGGTCATTTCCTTCTCTTTAATCATACAACAATTTGATACAAGTCCCTTCACTTGATAGTTCTAATAATAAGATTCTTATACTTAAGAAGTTTATAGACGTCATGTAGTTGTATGAAGCCTATGCCCCAAAATCTAAAATAGATTATCTAAAAATATCAACGTGTACTATTAAAATATGAATACAATATAATTTTAATTTCAATAATGAAATTATTATCACTAACCAAAGCTCATACTAAGTAATTATTGAACAAGTAAGATAATACTAATAAACATCAAAAGAACAAGCATATATATAACTCCCAAGCAGAAGCACAATGGAACAAGTTGAATGCCAGTCAACTGCATTTCAGCAAACAATTACAAGGCTGCCTTAAACTGCTCATCCCCGGCGTCACACATAATGATAGCATTCCCAGACATGACATCCGGCTTTGGCATCACTTCAAATACTTGATGTGCACACTTGACCTACATCTTGACAAGATTGCATTTTTCAATACATAGCCACCACATTTCCTACATAAGTATAGGATTCGAACCCAATTCTAATAACATGGTGATGGATCTCAAAACCATGGGAGAGAGCCGATAAACTTGCACAGGCTTTAAGAACACAAGAAAAAAGTATGATGTTTAAGCTTAACATCTGCCAAGGGCATTTGGTAATAGAGCAGGAGAGCTTTTCATCGTATCCCTGGTTCATCTAAGCCATTATCAGAAAATGTTTTGTTTGGGTGTCTTATCAGACACACAGCACATTTGGACAAACTGCCGCACTTGGCATACATGTTTAGAAGCCTTTCAGCCAAGAAATATGAAACATTTGTAGAAGAGGGGATCAGTACCCAATATCTCTATATACAAATATAAAATCAACTTGAATCAATGACGTTTTAGTCACGGGAGTGGACATTTCAGAATTAAATACTATTTGGGGAAGTAATTATGAAGGAGAGTACTCATCTAGGGATGATGTTCAAGATATTTGTGAAGCAGGCTCTGAAATCTCCCTTCTGGGCCGCACCGGTCTCTTCTCTTTCCCACTCTCTCTGAATGCCTTCAGGGCATCACCTTCTCCTCATCTATGTCTCCCTTCTTCCCCTGAGTATCTCACAAACTCCTACATCATTTATGCTTTTATGGACCTGCATGGCTTGGTCGAAGGCTTTTATTTTAGCACTGGCAAGGAGGATGCCAGAGAAGGTAGTGGCGTCCAGTTTTACACCTGCTAATTGTATTTGCTTCAAAGTTTCTATAAGAAAGAGAGGGGTTTTGAATCCGAAGTCCAAGGAAAAAATATGGGTGCAACTGAAACCTTGAAAAATGATGATTTTGTTAATAAATATATGGTTGATAATAGTTAGGAAGATGTTCCACTTGATGAACAAAGGGTAAAGAAGAAAAGGGAAAGTGAAATTGGTTGAGAGTAGTCAGAAGAATGCCCAATAGGGGGAACAAAGGGCAGAGAAGAAAGGGAAAATGAAATTGGTTGAGAGTAGTCAGAAGAATGCCCAATAGGAAGAACAAAGGGCAGAGAAGAAAGAGAAAGGTATCCCAGTACTGTTGGTCAGTGTACATTTCCCTGGAATATGGGAGTCCTCTCACAACATTCCCAAAGATTTCTCTGTCTTGGTAGAGAATGTGTCTTCTAGGCGGGAACTTTATGAGGTCCTGAGTTTTGTGCAGGACGTAGTGGAAACCCAACATGCCCTGATAAAATGGTTCTTTGTTGAAATCAACAGGTTAAATTTGAAACTTTCTATTATTGAGAAAAGGATTGGTGAACAAACTTAGATTGGTAGGGAGGAAGATAGAAGGATCTTCCCAGATTGTGAGACTGTGTCAAAAGTATGCAAGTTGTAATGGGAACTCTCTGAGATAAAACAAAACACCGTCTCCATGCTTGTGGATTTAGAGAAATGGAAAATTGACCATGACAATAGACTGATAAATCTAGAAAAGGAATTCATTAGCATTAAGGACAACCTTGACAGGACCATTCGGGTAAGCAAGTGGTCAATCTAGAATAGTGCCACAGATATTAAGATTCTGATGGACAAACTTAAGGATCTAACTGAAGGACCTAAGATTTAGTATGTGGGTGATAAGAACAATAAAGGTGGAAAGGATGATAGGTGGGTTCTAGTGTGAGAAGTAGGAGCAGCAGAAAGATGTCCTTTAGGAATTAAAAAGGATCTCCAGGAATTTGTTAAACTCCATGAGTGCTTCTACCAGGAGGTGCTGGAATCCTGAAGCAGCTATAGTGTGGGGTGGTCTATTCTTAGTTTTTTTTCTTTTTAATGTTAGGTTTTTATCTGGGTGGTCGGTTTTTTTTTTTGGCTATTGTTGAATAGATTCACTGCTGACGACTGTTTTGCTGTTTCTTAACTTACATTGATTGTTTAAGGTTCTCAAACCCCTCCAAAACTTGTTTTATCTTTTATTAAAAGAATTTTACATTTAAGAATAACAGTTTCCTAAGTTTAAAGAAGAGGTTATCTTCAGATCTCTGTTTGTTTTGTGTTTTAGAAAAGAAGAGAGAAGACATTGATTTGTTATTTGCATGAAACCATTTGCTGAACAAGAATTTGGAGGCAGAATTGGGTGCAGGTTTTTTCGAAGAGAATAATCTATACCATAAAACTATACTATAAATTCATACATTACATGCAAATCCAATTCAAAACACCTCAAAATAAATTGTATAAATATTTAATGAAAAGAAAAAGAGAATTTGTATATGGATCACTAATTTAACTCTTATATTCTTATATGTATTCAGATATTTAAATTAAAATTTTTACAATTTGAAAAACATAGTGTTTTTCATCTGCATGTTTTTCAAACAAGTTACAATTTTTTTTTTTTTTTTTACAATTTACAAATTGTAAACAAAATGTGTGCAGTTTGCTAAACACAGTGGGGTCTTTTCAACTTGTATTTTAATCTTACCAATAATTAATTAAATAAATTAAATTTGAATCAATTAAATAGGGAAAATAATGGGTGGCAAATTTATCTTTTATTAAGAATTTAAAACATAATTTTGTAGAATGTGTTTTTCAATCTATTTTGTCTTTTGTATTTGTAATTTAGGAATTCTACTTTTTAAACACAAGAATTTGTGAATCAATTAAACAAGTACAAATTTCAAACACGTTCTTTTTTCTAGCAATTGACAAATTGTCAACAAAAACTGTGCAAGATGAAAAACATCAATTGCATTTTTTTTATAAACAATCAATTAAACAATCTCCATTTTTAGATTTTAAGGAATCTTAAATTTTGAATGAATTGAATAGGTTGACAAAGATCAATTTTCATTTTTTTTTTATGAACAATTAATGAATAATCTCCAGTTTTAGATTTTAAGGGATCTTAATTTTTGAAAGAATTAAATAGGGAAAAATTTAGTTTCACAAAAAAGTTATGTTTTAATAATTTATAAATTGTAAAAAAAGTATAAATTTGAGAACACAATGCTCTGTGTTTTTTAATAAACAATCCTCTTTTTAGAAATATACAACTTGTAAATTAGGAAACACAACAAATAATCTTCTTTAAATTTTAGAATCTTAAGCAAATGTTTTGTAGGGTTAAAAACATGATGTGTTTTTTAAACTTGTTTTGTTGTAAATGAGGGTAATTGGGGTAGAAGAAGGAAGGTAAGTAGGAGCCTTGGGAAAGTTGCAAGCTTGATTAAGGTAGAGGATGAAAAGGACATAGATGAAGTATAAAAAAGATGTTTAGAACTATGATTAGGGTGATTCTAAAGATGAGAAGTTGTTGGACCTTTGGACTCAAGAGATTTTGTGTCCATATTTGGGGTTGGTGGTTATGACAACTCCTTAGGGGTTTTGGATATGTTTCTAGTGGTCAATAATCATCTTCCTATTATGGACAAGGGCTTGTTGTAGGGATTGAAATGAGGGTTTATCATCTTTGTTTTCTCTTCATTGAAATCGTCCCTTATTGTTGCAAATGGATTATGTTTGGGTGGTGATAGGGCGATCTTGGATTTTGCTAGTCTTATAGCCAAGGTGTGTGTTGTTTCATGTGAGGTGTTGGTCTATTAGCCTTCCTTTTTGGGGGAGTCATTGGCTACATTGAAATTGTGGGTTGAAATTATTAAAGGTACACAAAGCCCCTCTAAAGATCCTTCTTTGTTGTCAACTAGGGATGTTGAGACCCCTTCCTTGTAGATTTTAGATTTTCTCGCTGAGAAGGCTTCTTCAAGATTTGAATCTTCTTTTGTTGGAAAGTTTTCTGGAGTTAGGCCAAACATCAACATTTTTAGAGAATGTGCCTTGAAAAATGGAAGGTTTGTGGACAACTTGTTATTATGGGGAATGGTTTATTTTTGATTTATTTTAATCCATAGAGGATTGTGTTAGAATTATCAGTAATGGCCAATGGTTTTTGGGTCAGTCTAGGCTCTTCCTAAAAAATAAAAATCGAGTTTCAATTTAATAAAGGAATGCTCAAACAAGGTACCTACTCGAGTAAGACTTTCTGTCTTGCCATTAGAAAATTGGATAGAGGAGGTTTTTGGGGGACATTGCTAACTCTAATGGCTAGTTGATAGCCATTGATGATGTGACTAGATTTAGGAAAATTTTGGTGTATATAGTATTGTGGTTGAATGTCATTGTGGATTGTGTACATCCTTCTATTAACCTTTTATCCAAACTTGGTAAGTGGGTGCAAAATATTTCTATGAAGATTCTTTAGTTTGGTGCCAATATTTTCATAAGGTTGGTCACTCCAATGTTGTGTGTTTGGAAAATAAGAGGAAGAAATATGTTTGGAGGAAAAAAGAGGCTGTAAATCCTAGCCTTTCTTTCCTTTTGATGGGTTTGGGTGAATTGGTCATGGGGGCCCTTATTTAAATGTTATGGATGAGAAGAGCCTATAGCTAGCTAGTAGGGAATGTGCCAGTGAGGATCCAAAGAATACCACTCAATCTCCTATTTTTTTATCCAAATGCAACAACAAAAGGAACATTCCTTTGGAGGAGAGGTTAATGATACACCCCTCAAATTCTTGTGATTTAGAGAAAACATCATATAACGGAATGTTAATAATTTTTTTATGTCAACGATTCAACAAATTGGTTTGGTGGTTGTATTTGAATCTCTCTAGAGAACTTTAGATTTAGGCCACCTTGACTTAACATTTCTTTTGATATGACCTTATTTTTGTTCCTTTTGGCCCTTGCTAGGTGGTCCTTTAGATGTGGTCTTCCATCAAGTTTGTCCATCATCTTCTTGTTTCATGTCGTGTTCTAGACTTCAATGTTATTTCTACTCTTATCTTTGTAAATTGTTGGCAAAATCCTTTCAAAACCCTTCTTTATCTAGCTCATAGCTCCAATCAAAAGCATTTATCTAATAAAAAACATGATGTGTTTTTAACTTGCACTTTTTCCAAAATGAAATAAATAATCTTTATTTTTTGAACTTTAGAATCATCAATTTTGAAACACAATATTTTTTTGATCAATTAAATAAAAATATACTAATACACACCAAATTATCTTTTTTATGAACTAGTTACAAGATACTATGTTTTTAAACCAATTTTTTTGATAAATGATTAGCCAAACAAAATTTGAAATTTTAGAATCCTAATTTTTGAAAGCCAAAAATTTCATTCAACTAAACAAGTAAAAAAATTTGAAGACATGACATCATATTTTTAAATTTACAAATTCTAAACAACACTTATAATTGGGTTAACAAATACATGGTGTTTTTTTAACTTACATTTTATTTTTGAACATTTAATTAATCAATATCGATTTTCAAAATTTGAGGAATCCTAAAATTTGAAACAATGCAAATTATTAATCAACTAAATATCATTTTTTTGAAACACAACAAATTATCTTTTTTACATTTCATAATCATAAACAAAACTTAAGCAAGTTGAAAAACAGTGCATTTTTCAACCTCATTTTTTTTAATAATAATGAACTAAATAAAACTTTTTCAATTTCAAATACATAATATATATTTCAATCAACCTTTTTTGAAGATGAACAATCAACTAAACATAACTTTTGAAATATAGAGCGAAATATTTTGTAACAAAATAAATTATATTTTAAACAATTTAAGAATATTAAACACTATTTTCAACTTGCATTTTTTGATGAACAATCAATTAAAAATAACTAACTTTGAATCAAGTAAACATCAAAAAAATTTGGAACACAATAATTTTTGAATCCACTAAGTAGTGAACAAATTATCATTTCAAATTCTATGTGTTTTCCAACTTGAATTATTTGTTAAATAGTTCCAACCTTAAAAAACACTATATTTTTTGACCTACCTTTTTTAAGATGAACAATCAACTAATCAAAATAATTTTTGAATCAACTAATGACCGAATTTTTTTCAAACACTGTAACAATTTTTTTCACCTAGTTTTTTAATCAACTATGAACTAAACAATCAACTATACAACACCATATAAAATTAAACATACTTGTTTGTTGTATGATTCTATGTTCTCATTGAACATACTTAATTCATTTCATTTTGAATAGGATGGTAAGAAAGACTAAATGCAAGATTTTGATCAATCTCTTGGTTTAGGATGCACGAGATGAGAATCCTCAATTTTCATTTGATGACATAAAATAGAACCCTCAAAGTGATGAAAATGAGGTAGTTGACATTTGTGCAACAAAAGAGTGAAGGACCAAATTTTATTTTTATAATTTATGACTTGTAAACAATAGCTATGTAGGTTGAAAAATAATGTGTTTTTCAACTTGCATTTC
Source organism: Sequoia sempervirens (assembly GCA_007258455.2). NCBI lineage: Eukaryota > Viridiplantae > Streptophyta > Pinopsida > Cupressales > Cupressaceae > Sequoia > Sequoia sempervirens. Next base: position 20,731 of record VDFB02324201.1, read on the forward strand.
TTTGATGAACAATTAACTAAACAATATGAAAAATAATAATATAGAATGATATCATTTAATCATCTTTTTTTCTTACAATTCAAGAATCCTAAATAAATCTCAAGCCAGTAGAAGAACACACTTTTAGCTAAATGATCAACTAAACAAAAATTGTGATGGTTTAAAAAATATTGTGGTTTTCATCTAGCTTAAGTTTTTGATGAACAATAAATTAAACATAACAAATATGGAATCAACTAAAGATAATTTTCTTTTGTAAAACAACAATATTTTTTGGAATTTTAGAGTCTTAAACAATACCTATAGGTTGAAAAACATAAATTGTGTTTTTCAAGTTCCATTTGTATTATTATGTTCTTTTATTTAAGATACTTATTTGATTTCAATTCTAACAAGATGATAAGAAGAAATGTGAGATTTTGATCAATATTGAGGTCCAAGGTGTAATTCATTTCTCATTTAAGGATATAGAGTGGTCCCTTCTTAGTGATGGAAATGAGGTGGTTGATATTTATGCAATAATCTCTTTTCATAGATGATGCCTTCATAATGGATGAAGGTTTACTTGATAGCACAAAGAAAAATTCATTTGCAATAGTCATAAAATAAGTAAAACTATTGTTTGTAACAAACACATAACAAATATGTACTCATGGTTTGTATTTAAAACTTTGAATATTTGTTTGGCTTTGTGATATTTGATGTTGATACCATGATTATAGTGTTGTTGTAAATATAGATGTAGACATGGTCTTGAGGATAATAGGAACAAATATATAACAAAAGAAAGAGTATAGAGGTTTCAAAAAAAGGGGTTGTCAATGCCACTTCATTATTAAGGCGATGTTTGGGGGACTTAATGTGGCAATTTTTACATACAATTAGATGCCTGATTATGATTTCAATAGCAATTTTTGCAATGGGGTGAATGATATGAGCAATGGGCTACACACTATATTTTCTCCTAATTTTTTTTTTGAATGTAAAACTTACATAGAGTCCCTTTTGTTGATGGAGTCTCTATGGACAATTTTTGAGATATTTCATGAATCTTGGTTTGTAGGGCATATTAAATAAGACAAATATCTAACAAGAAGGAATTTCATGAGTGTGGTATGCACATATTATTACTTATTTGTATTATATAATATATCCACTTGATTGAGACAAATCAAGTAAGTAAAGTTTAAAATATGTTGCACAAAAGTATCTCCTAATTAGGAGAGAGAATATGTGGAAATATTAAACAAGTGAGTTGGTCAAATGTGTGGATCAGGTTATTCTATAATTTTTTCAAAGGGTCTGTGGAGGGTATTTATTTGCTAAAGAAATCACCGATAAGATTTTGATTATTGGATATTAGCGACCATCCCTTTTTGGTGATTTTTCTAGGATAGTTAGGAAGATTAGAATGAAAATCAAAAGCTAGTGGATCTTTACCTCTTAGAACAATCATAGTGGAATCTCCTTTTCAATAAAGAGGAATAGATTTTGTAGGAGAAATAATTGATAAATATAGCAATGGTTTTAGATAGATATTAGTGGCACCTAACTACTTTGTTAAATGGGTTGAAACAATCCCAACAAAGAATTCCACCAGTAAAGTTATCATAGATTTATTATTGAGGAATATCATTACTAGATTTAGAGTCTCATAAAATATTATTTTTGATAGTGCCATATGTTTTAGGGCTAATAAATTTACAAAATTATGCACAAGCATGGGATTTGATTTACTTACTCTTCCTTATATCATCCCCAAGGTGTTGGAAGTATGAGTAGCTTGTGTGTTGTCATTGATGTCAACAGTTCTAGGTTGTTGCATTGATGTCAATAGTTCTAGGTTCTGGATCCCTTCAAAATCTATTTTTTCCTATATCAAAAACAGGTCTATGAGGAAATTGTTGGAAGTCTGTAATGATGCTTTGATTCACTGCATTATTTTTTCATTAGTAGTGTCACTGGTGTCAACCTTTAGTGTTGCTTTGATAAGCATGTGTTGGTGATGTTCAACCTCTTATGTCATTGAGATGTCATAGAAGTGTTCCAGGTGATGAGAATTTTTTTGTGGTTCTTGGTTTCCAAGTGCTTTTAATAAAATTTGAAGAAAAGTGAAAACAATACATGGTTAAGAGGTGTTCAGTATAGCAGAGGGGTGTTCAATGTTCTGCTCTGCATTTCTTCATGGTTGAAGATCTATATGTGCAGTTTAGATATGTTGATCAAAGTTGTTATATCCAAAATTTCAGGTGTGGGATCATTGTGCAGAGCAAGTTGTGTTCACCAGTGTGTGAACTGTGTTAGTAGTGTTGTTTGGGAGAAATGATTTTGCTCCACATTTCTCCACAGTTTGGTTTCTGGTCTTGCAATTCTGAGGGTGTGCTTATATTGCTCATATCTATCTTCAGTCCATTTTTTTATATTTTGGTGCTCTACAAGGTTGGATTTAGGTGTTGAAGTGTGTGGAAGGTTATCTGGTTGTGTAGAATGAACATGTTATTTTGGTGTATGATGTTGTGAAGGAGTTGTTGGATTTCAGGGGGTTGATGGAATATTCCATATTGTGTTTAAGTGTTGTGTATGGTCCATGAGTCATCTTTGGATCAAAGGAAGCATGTACTTAACTGTTTAATGGTGTTAACAAAGGTTTGAATGAACTTGGGTGCTTAAACTAATTGCGGATATGCTTTGATGTTTGTGGAAGCATGGTGTAGCATGTACGAATGGATTTAGCTCTACATCAATGTGTGTTGTGGTCCACCTTCATTCCTTTCCACTGCGGGAATATTTTGGTGCCAAACTAATTTGAATTTGCATGGTTGATGTGCATAGCCAACCTTGTGAATTATTTTCAAGGTTGAGGATGGTATAAATAAGTGTTGAGTTGATGGAGAATAAAAGAGTGAAGTATGTGATGCGAAGTGAAAAAGTGCAAAATGCAGTGTGAGCTTTAATGCCTAAGACTACTAGAAGTAGTGAGCAGAAGGTGTCTACATTCTATAGAGAGAGTGTGAATGTTCTGGTGAAGTAGTGGTGGATTTTTCTATTGCTCTGAGATGGATTTATCATTATAACAATATTTTTAATTTTTCTTTCTAATCTACCAGTGAGCCTATTGTATTTAGTGCTGCAATTACTTTATATTGTGAGCTAATCCTCACCGTGGTTTTTCCCTTCTTGGGTTTTCCATGTAAATATGGTGTTCTCTTGTGTTTGGATGTGTTTACATTACTATTCCTCATGTTTAATTTTGATAATGCATATAAGGATTTAATGGTTGTTAAGGGTTTAAGGACTAATGAAGATTTGAATGTTAATGAGGGTTTTGTTGTTTCAATATACAATTGATTCACCCCCCCTCTTAGTTGTCTTGTGCATTCAACAATTGGTATTAGAGCAAGGTTCCTTGGAAGAAATCTTAATCGCTTGAGGTAGATCTGAGATGGCACACAAGGAGGCTCCTCTATTTGATGGATCTGATTATGCATTCTTGAAGATATGGATGGAAGGTTTTCTTATTTCTTTGGGATTTGGATTTTGGAAGTCTATTGAAATTGGATATACAATGTCTGCAAATGGTCTGAGTACTGATGATGAGATCAAGGCATATGAGAACAATGGAAAAACAAGGTATGCTCTTTTGAGTGGTCTTTCTAATTTGGAACTTGTGAAAGTTATGGGTCTTTAAACTACTGGTGAAATTTGGAAAAATATGGAAAGTATCTATGAAGGAGATGATAAAGTCAAGCAAGCAAAGATATAGAATCTGAAGACTAAATTTGAGACCTTAAGGATGACAAAAGATGAAGATATTATAGGCTACATGCACAGAGTGGATAAATTTTTCAATTCCATTAGAGGCCTTGGAGGAAAAATTGAAGAAGAGGTGGTTAAGAAGGTACTAAGAACTCTTACTAAAGCTTACAGTCATAAAGTTTTTGCTATTGAAGAATTTCAAGATTTAGACAAGTATTCCAAAGATCAATTGTTTGACACTTTAATTGTTTTTGAATTAAGAGAGTTTGGTCCAAGTGATGCAAAAAAGGAGTCTGCTTTTAAAGTTGGAAAATCAAAGAATGAGGAATATGATCTCGATGACCTTCATGAGTTGGAAGAAAACATTGTGAGGAAGTTTAAAAAGGGCATTGGAAAATACAAAGGTAAGTTACCTTTCAAATGTTTTAACTGTGGAAAGATTGGTCATTATGCTTCAAGATGTCCTGTCAAAGCTTCAAGAGATAGATCTAAGGAGATTAAAGGTAAATCCTTTAAGAAAATTTGTTATGTTAGAGAAGATGCAAGTATATCTGATGATGAATTTGATTATCCTAGTGATGAAGATGATGAATGCTGGTTCATAATTCTAAATGCTAGAACTAATTCTGCTAACTCTAAGAGCTGTATGAAGGAAAGTGCTCTGGAAGTAGGTCTGGTGACTGCCTTTGATGCTAGAGAAGAGAATAACAACTAGACCATTGAGAGTGGATGCTCAAATCACATGACAAGTGATAAGAGTAAGTTTGTTAAGCTTGAGAAGTTTGAGGGTGGTTAAGTTAAGTTTGGTGATGATACATCTGCAAAGATATGTGGAAAAGGTTCAATTGGTTTTGATGAAAATTATAATATAGATGATCTTCTTTATGTTAAGGGTCTGTAGCACAATTTTTTGAGTGTTGGAAAAATGTGTAGCAAAGGATATAATATTGTTAAGTAGGAGGTATTTTCCACAATGTGTCAAATTAGGATATTGTTATCGGGATTCAACCGTGTAGTTTTGAGTCAAACTCATTGAACCATATTTCATGAGTAGTGGTTCACAACAACCCATCTCTCATGATAATGAATGGTCCACTTAGTACTCATTGCATCTAGGTGATGATCACATAGGTGAAGCATTGGGCCTTCTCGGGAGGTCACCATCCTAGTACTACTCCAACTCAAGCGTGCTTAACCACATAGTTTTCTCCAAGGTTAAATCCTGGTAACAATATTCTAATATAAACTACACAGTTGAATCCTGATAACAATATCCTAATATAATATTGTGTTTTAGGACAATGGTTGTGAGATCAGAAAAGGCTCTAGAACTATGGTTGCAACAGGAAGAAGGAAAAATGGAAATGTTTATCAACTTAAGGGTGCAAATGGTCAATGCTTTATGACTCAAATTAATGAAAGTTGGCTATGGAATAGAAGAATGTGTCACATCAATTTTTATAGCCTAGTAAGGATCAATTCAAATCAAGCTGTGAGAGATTTTCCAAAGATTACAAAGCCTATTAATGTTGTTTGCAAAGAATATCAGATTGGGAAGCAAGCTAGAAAGAGTTTCAAAGTCAAAGAACAATCTACTACTGGTGCATTGGAGTTGGTGCATATAGATCTTTGTGGACCTACAAGAATTAGAAGATTTCAAGGTGACAAGTATTTCATGATATTAATAGATGATTACTCTAGAATGAATTAGGTTACTTTCTCAAAGAAAAATTAGAAGCTTTAGATAAGTTTAAGGCATTCAAAGCTATGAATGAGAATGAAATAGATATTAAGATCAAATGTTTGAGATATGACAGAGGTAGAGAGTTCACCTCCAATGAGTTTAACACTTTTTGTGAAGATCATGTAATAAAGAGGCATTTTTCAACCCTGAGGAATCCTCATCAGAATGGAGTTGTGGAAAGAAAGAATAGGGTTGTTCAAGAAGAAACAAGGACAATGACGAAGGAAGAAAATCTATCAAATGTCTATTGAAGAGAAGTAATTCATACTACACTTTACATGCTTAACAGAGCACACGCAAGGAAAAATAGTTCAAAGACTCCCTATGAGTTGTGGTATGGAAGAACCCCTACTATGAAATGTTTCAGAGCGTTTGGAAGAAAATGCTATATCAGAAGAGATGAAAAAAGCTTAGGAAAGTTTGATGCAAGATCTGATGAAGGAATCTTGGATATTCTACAAGAAGTAAGGCTTACTAATGCTACAACAAGAGGTTGAAAAGGATTGTTGAAAGTACAATTGTCAAGGTGGATGAAGACTTGCATTAAATTTTAGTGATGATAGATGGATATAAATCAAATGATTCCTCTTGCAGAGAAGAAGAGAAAGATGGAGATAAGGAAAAAGAAGTGCAGATTGAGGAGGACGAAGCTCTAGAAAAGATCCCTAAAACCCCTAGATATGTGCAAAAGAATCATTTAGAAGATCAAATCATTGGTGAAAAAAGAAAAGGTGTATTAACAAGAAGAAATACTGCTATGATAGAAGAACAAGTAAACCCATGTTTACTTTCTAAAGTTGAACTTAAAACATTGATTGAAGCATGCAAAGATGAATATTGGATCAAGGATCTGGAAGAAGAATTGATGTAGATTGAGAAGAACTAGACTTGGTAACTTGTCCCAAGACCAACAAACAAGAATGTGATTGGAAATAAGTGGGTATACAAGCTGAATGACAGTGGAGAAGTGGTAAGAAACAAAGAAAGACTTGTGTGTAAAGGATACTCACAAGTAGAAGGAATATATTTTGAGGAAATATTTGCTCTGATGGCAAGAATGGAAGCTACTAGGATGTTTTTGGATTTTGCAACACACAAGGATTTCAAATTTTATCAGATGGATGTGAAGTATACATTCTTGAATGGTGAGTTGGAAGAAGAGGTTTACATTGAACAACCCAAAGGATTTTAGTTATTACATAATCCTAATATGGCTTGCAGGTTGAAGAAGGCATTATGGACTCAAGCAAGCTCCTAGAGCTTGGTATGCAAGATTGGATAGGTAATTTTTGCAACAAGGATTCAATCAAGGTATCACATATAGTAATATTTACTTTAAGGTTGAAAAATATCAAACCTTGATTATGGTGGTGTATGTTGATGATATAATCTTTGGAGGTAATGAAGAAATATGCAAAAGATTTGCAAAAGAAATACATAAATAATTTGTGATGTCTATGTTTGGGGAGATGAATTTCTTCCTTAGGCTTCAAATTAATCAGACAAAGAAATGAATATTCATTTCACAATCTAAGTATGTCAAGGAAATGTTGAAGAAGTTTGGGATGGAAAAATCTAAACTAGTATGCAATCCCATGGTTACTGGTTGCAAACTGAGAAAGAATGATGAATCTCCTAAGGTTGATCAGAGCAAGTATAGATCAATGAGTGGAGGACTACTATATCTAACTAATACTAGACCAGATATCATGCACACAGTTTGTCTTGTGGCTAGATTTCAAGAAGATCCTACAGAGTCACATGTGGCAGAAGTGAAGAGGATATTCAAATATTTGAAGGACACTCAAGAACATGGCTTGTGGTATCCAAAGGATACCGATTTCTCTCTAAGTGCTTATACAGATGCAGATTGGGTAGATTATGTGGATGGCATAAAAAGTACAAGTGGTGGTGCATTCTTTCTTGGAAACAAGTTGGTGTCTTGGCTAAGAAAGAAGCAAGATCCAGTGTCATTATTTATTGCAAAGGAAAAATACATCGCTGTAACATCATGCTACACACACCTGTGTTATGGATGAAGCAAACTTTGAAGGATATCAGAGTGGTATATGATGCGCCTATCTTTATCTTATGTGATAATACAAGTGCTATTAATATTTCAAAGAATCTGGTAGTGCATTCAAGGACATAACATATTGTAATAAGACTGTGTCAGTTTTTTACGTCAACATTTCAGATCATACTCCATGATCCATCATCAGGATGCAATGCAAATAGAGAAGAGAAGAGTGATGATGGATCATGGAGTATGATCTGAAATATTGATGTAAAAACTGACACAGTCTCATTCCAAAAGTCTTATTACAATACTATCATGGACTGTGAAAACTTCATGCTTTTAGACAAAACATATTTCAATCTGATATCACTTTTTGAGAGAGAAGGCTGTAGAGAATGAGATGAAATTGGAGTATGTGCCTACTAAGGATCAAGTTGTAGATATTTTCATGAAGGCTCTTCCTATGGATACTTTTGAGTATCTCTGAGGAAAGTTGAGGGTTATTTCCCCTCTTTTTTCAATTAGATGCATAAGGATATGCATCAATTTAATGGATCTCAAGATTCATTCCTTTTTTTGGATTGATGTTGGTGGCTATCTCTTAGGGGGAGTAGGTAGTAGCACTATTGGTTGTTACAGTTATGGGGAGTAAGTGTTGCCATTATGTGTTATACAAATGTTTTCCTTTGTCAGTTGTGTCAAAGGATATGTGCAGTAAAAGGAAAGGTAGTTGCAGAGCAGTTGTTGTCTCTTATAGGTGTTTCCTTCAAGGGAGAGAAAGTATGTTTGTTTGATGTCAAAGGGGGAACGATACATGTGTGCCTCCCTTTGCCATTGATTTCAAATGGGGAGATATTTAACTGAAAAACCTTATGAAGTAAGGGGGAGCAGTGTGTACTGTGGTGCAATATATGAGTTGGCGATCAGTGATCAAAGTTGCCAAGTTGTTTTTGTTGTTGATGGTTTTTCCTTGTGTTTCCATCAATGACAAAGGGGGATATTTTTGGAAGTATGAGTAGCTTGTGTGTTGTCAAATATGTCAATAGTTCTAGGTTGTTGCATTGATGTCAATAGGTCTATGAGGAAATTGTTGAAAGTTTGTAATGATGCTTTGATTGGTTGCATTACGTTGTCATTAGTGGTGTCACTAGTGTCAACCTCTAGTGTTGATTTGATAAGAATGTGTTGGTGATGTTCAACCTTTTATGTGGTTGAGATGTTGTAGGAGTGTTCTAGGTGATGAGAATGTGTTTGTGGTACTTGGTTTCCAAGTGCGTTTGAGAAAATTTGAAGAAAAGTGAAAACAATGTGGTTGAGAGGTGTTCAGTATAGCAGAGGGGTGTTCAGTGTTTTTCTCCACATTTCTTCATGTTTGAATATCTATCTATGCGGTTTGGATATGTTGATTAGAGGTGTTATATCCAAAATTTCAAGTGCTGGATCATTGTGCAGAGAAAGTTGTGTTCACTAGTGTGTGAATTGTGTTAGCAGTGTTGTTTGGGAGAAATGGTTTTTCTCCACACTTCTCTATAGTTTGGTTTCTAGTCTTGCAATTCTGAGGGTGTGCTTATATTTCTCATATCTATCTTTACTATGAGTTGTTTGTGTTTTGGTGCTCCACAAGGTTGGATTCAAGTGTTGAAGTGTGTGGAAGGTTAATTAGTTGTGTAGAATGAACATGTTCTTTTGGTGTATGATGTTGCAAAGGAGTTGTTGGATTTTAGGGTGTTGATGAAATATTCCAGATTATGTTTAAGTGTTGTGTATGGTTTGTGAGTCATCTTTGGATCAAAGGAAGCGTGTACTTAACTATTTAATGGTGTTAACATAGGTTTGACCAACCTTGGGTGTTTACACTAATTATGGATATGATTTGGTGTTTGTGGAAGTGTGGTGTGGTATGTATGAATGGATTTAGGTCTGAGTCAAGGTGCGTTGTGGCCCACCTTCATTCCTTTCCACCGCGAGAATGTTTTGGTGCTAACCTAATTTGAATTTGTATGATCGATGTGCATACCTGACCTTGTGAATTGTTTTCAAGATTGAGGATGGTATAAATAAGTGTTGAGTTGATGGAGAATAAAAGAGTGAAGTAAGTGATGTGGAGTGCAAAGATGTGAAGTACAAAAGTGTGAAATGCTGTGTGAGCTTTAATGCCTAAGACTACTGGAAGCAGTGAGCAGAAGGTGTCTACATTCTACAAAGAGAGTGCAAATGTTTTGGTGAAGCAGTGGTGGATTTTTCTGTTGCTCTGAGATGGATTTATCATTGTAACAATCTTTCTTCTTCTTTCTTATCTAGTAGTGAGCCCTCCTTTTCTTTTGGGCAGTGAGCCCTCTGACAGTGAACCTATTATATTTGATGTTGCAATTACTTTATATTGTGAGCTAATCCTAACCGCGTTTTTTCCCTTCTTGGGTTTTCCATGTAAATTTGGTGTTCTCATGTGTTTGGATGTGTTTGAATTACTACTTCTCATGTTTACATTTTGCTAATGCATGATAAGGGTTTAATTGTTGTTAAGGGTTTAAGGACTAATTCAAATTTGAATGTTAATGAGGATTTTGTTGTTTCAATATACAACTGATTCACCCCCCTCTCAGTTGTCTTTTGCATTCAACACAAGGTGATGAGCACACAAAGTCTAGTAATAAAAATATAATGAAAATGATCAAGAGGACTAGGGATTAGAACAAGAAAAGGTGGGATGATAAAATTAGGTATGCAATTTCGGCTAAATGGATTATCCTAAAGGAAGCCATGGTAAGATTCTTTTGACAATGTGTATGGAATAAATGTCATCTTATAGATTATTTTGGGGCTTCATGTGTGAACTTTATTATAACAAGTTGGTGGGGTTGAATCTAGCTCTATGAATTGAAGAATTAATTAGTTGGTAGAGTTAGATGAGATGAGAAGAATGGCCCATGAGAAGAATTTGGCATGTTAGGAAAATATGAAACTTATGTTCAACAAAAAAGTACTGGACAATGTACTTTCAAATTGGTTGTATGGTTTCAAATGGGATTCTTGATTAGAGGATAAGATAAAGCATGATAAATTTGATACCCTCTGATTAGGACCATACCTTATTGAAAATTATTATACACATGAGACATTCAATCAAAAATATTTGAGTGGTAAATTCTTAGAATTTTCAACTCATGGGAATAACTGAAATATGATTTTTCCTAGGAAATATCTCTATTAGTCTTAATGTTTGATATTCTAAACCTTGTATTTGTTGTGATACCATGATTTCACATATATACATACATACATACATACGACATACATACATGTATATATGTATATGTCCGTATGTATATACATGAATGTGTGTGTGTGTGTGTGTGTGTGTGTGTTTATATAATCATGTATACACACAAAAGTTGTAGTAAGGCATGTTATGGGCCTGCTTAAGCTAAGTTAGTTGTAGAGTTACTCAACCATCAATTCTTAATGAACCTATATTAAGAGTTCATTGAAAATACTCTTATTATATTTGAATATTATTTAGCACATGTATAAATGAAGCCTAATATTCTATAAAATATCATTAATATTTTATATAATCCATAATTCTCAATATTACTTTACAAAGATGCAAACCTAAAATTAGATCTCAAACATACCTTCTTTATCTTCGAAACATATTTGCATCCTTTCTTCATATAATTTCATGTCCTTTTCTCTTCAATATGAAAATAGTTTTATTTTTCCTTGTCCTTTTATTTCGTAAAATATGTGCCAAAAATATTAAAAATGATTATAGTTTTTTTCAAATATTCAAAGGTGCAAATATCTGAAAATTGCAAATACAATTTTTTTTTTTTTTATATATTTCACAATAAATTGTGTTCTATTTATACAAAAAAATAATTTTAATTTTTTGGGTTAGCTTTAGCGCCTTCATTTGAAGGTGCTAAAACATGAAAATATTTTAATATTTTTTTGGTCAGTGAGCACCTTTGTTTGAAGGTGCAAATGAAGGCACTTGGATTTCCCTTTCTACCTTACCGTTCAAATTTTCATCCAAATTTTCTATTTCAAACCTTGGGTTGAACCAACAAATGAAATCAACACAAGATAATTTACAAGATTGTAGCACTTGAAATAAGATTTCCAATGAGTATAATTTTGAATATATTTAATTTGATTATTATATTTATTTTCTATGAACATAGGTTTTTTAGTGATTGTCAAGCTCTCTATTCCACACACATTGAAAATAGTAAAATAGATTCATTTAAAAAAAAAAATCTATACACTAAGTATTGGTGTTCTTGTTTCAACAAAAAAGGAAGTTAGTTTGGGTATACACATACATAGTTATGCATTATGGAATAAACCTATGAAATGCCCCAAGCCGACACACTTAGAATAAAACTTGATGAAACAACTTTATTTTTGAAATAATGACAACAATGACATGTTACACTTGCACAATAACGTGAACACAAGTGTCACAATGACACACCGACAAGAAAAACAAGAAAAGTTAACCATTTCATAAGAAAGGTGGCAATAATGGAATAATAACCATATGTAGGATAAATCCACCATGATGAACATATGAGAGAGAGGACAAAACCTACATGATGATCAATTCTCAACCACAATCACGTTCTCTCGCAACACCACACTAGGATAGGATGAGGGAATAATCAACCTCCAATACACACCTAAAAATATTGAACAACTCTAAGACAAGAGAAAACCATCACAAGAGGTTTCCTAGCCAAGAGGCACAAACTCACCACTAACTAGAATAATGATGAGTCACTTCTAGACAACCATACACTTCCCAAGATGTCCTATTGTAATAAGACATCACAAAAGAAAAAAAATGCTACTCCACAATACCCTATGACCTATGAAGAATTTTGAGGACACCAAAAACTCCAACCGTGGAGGATTAAAACCTTCCCAAGTCTCCACAAGACTAGGTGCACAATCTCCCTAAGCCTAGGTTTGACAACCAAGCAACTTTGAAAGAAGGCACACAAAATAAGGCAAGATAAGCCACAAGTTCTCAATGAAAACACATTAGAACATGAAAAAGAACCCACTAGACCCCTAGGACCATGAGGAAAAATTAATTTTACATGGTTTTCCCATATGAGGCCTTGAAATAAAGAAGGCATATCAAGTCTTGAGACAGAGACATTTTGACTAGGTTTTTGAGGGTTTTGACAATTAAAATGATCAGAATAGGAAAGATACGAGGAATAAAAATTATTCATTAGTTGCATTAGGCTTAGAAAACCACTAGATAATTGAGGTTGAGAGGGTTAATGTCCTATTTTTTTTATGAGAACTAGGCCACCCAAACACATGATCAAACTGCCCAAATAGTGAGATAAAATTTTGAGTTTGAAGTATGCCAAAATAGGCCACCCCACTAAAGGACAAACTTCCCTAGCATGAAACCAAGCCACCCTACTGGGTGCAAGGTTGCCCCATTAGACTTAGTCACATTCTAGTTAGTTTAGGTCAATTCTAGGCAAGATAAGGCCATAGTACCAAACTGCCCAACTGTGAAAGAAAGCATATAAATTAATTTCAAACATCAATTGAAAGATTCCTAATTTCATTTAATCCTTTTTAAAATATAATAATGAAATACATTAAACTATCATACTCAATTCCAACATCATAACACGTAACTAAACCAATATACTTTCCATTATAAAAAATTAGAATCCCTTTGAATGGGAGGTCAATTAACATGTCAATATTGTAATTTGAATGAAAGGAAAGGAAACACAAATAAGAATAGGAACCTTTCCACATTGAATTCATCACCAAATCCATCACGATCCTTTGATCCTCAACAATGGTTACCACACCACTTGACCTCATGGAATCAAAAGATCCACTCCCACTCTGCTGGAGATAATCACATGGGACACAATCACAACACTCATGCCAAAGACACGGGAAGAGGGCTTACACACACCATACCTAAAGTATACAATTAACATATGCATCATATAAAACACTCAACCACAATATCAATATGGATCCAATACAAGTCATCCCTTGGTACAATCACCATGGAATAACACAATCCACATTGGGAAAAATCACCAATGTCACATCACAATTTGCATTGGGCCAACTCACCAATGTCATACAAAGGATCATCCTCGGGAAAACTCACCAAAGACATAACACATAGAATTATGATTGGGAAAACTCATCGTTCAAGCACTACTCAACTACACTTGGGTTATATATTAGAGAACAAGAGAGGGAATGCCATCATGGACACTCATGTGGGGCTCAGTGTAGAACCAAGCATCCTCTCATATAGACGAGGGTACTAGATCTTACAAGTCTTATGCTCCCTAAGTGACTTATCTTCCTCGATCATCCTTAGCCTTTATGAGCACTCAAGGCATGAGAGGGATATCCATCATCTTGTTTGATTAATTACCCATATTTCAGTAGTTATCACTTGTTAATCCAAAACTCCCCACACCGTGATTGCCTACATGCCACTTTGGGATAGATTCACATTGGGAGCCATTCCCATAATTCTCTCTAATACCTACACCCTAAGCTCATCACATCCTCCAACAAATGTGGCACAAAAAATAATGCAACAATCACATGACACAAATTTATTTTCTCAAAAGCTTGAAAACATAATCTTAGAACGTTCCTTACAAAAATCCATTAAGGAGACTCAGTTTCCTCCAAAATAAGGCATTCATAATTCACTTTTAAATTTAAATTTTTAATTTATTCTAAATGCCAAAAATAAAAAATTACATGCAAACTCCATTAATGGAGCTTCAAATTTTCCATTCTTTAAAAATTCAAAATTTCAAAAAACAAAAAGTACCCTTTTGCTCAAAACATGCACAACACCCATTTTCTAACATAAAAATCAACTCATGGGAATTTTGGAAAATTTTGGCATTATGAGGGCACATTTTGGAATTTTTTAAAAATTTCATAATAAAATCATAGCTACTCTAATTCCGAATTTGAAAGAGCATTGAGAGTGTTTAATACTCCACTAATTACCTATAATATATTTAGAAGTAAAAATGATGAACAATTGAGAAGAAATGAAGAACTTACCTTAAATCTTGCAAAATAAACAACTAAAGAGTACTCAACACACCACACGAAAGCACAAATCCAATCAGGAGCACATTCCCATCCCAGTTCTATTCCACTACTTCGAATCTCACTCAAAATGCATTCCCAATTTTGGTTTTAAAAAGTTGGCAAGAAGAGGGTTTGAGAGCAAAAATCCTCCAAATGAACAATTTATTAAAATGCCAAGTCTTTTCCCTTTTAACCCATTTTGAATTTTTAATTAAGAATAAATATAACATTACTTTCCATTTCTTTAATTCTTATTTCCCTCAAAATCATAGGCACATCAATCAATTTTTAAATAACCTATATCATTCCAATTCACGTTTTAAATCCATATAAGCATATATTTTTTTAAATTAATGGAATCTAGAATCCAAACAAGATATTTAAATCAAATATAACCTGCAATTTCCAAGCCATTGAATTTTCACAATTTAATTAAACAATAACATAACTTCATTTTTACTTTTATTCTACTTTTTCCCTTTCTCAAAACACATAAAATATTTTAATATTCAATATAAGAATCATTTAAATTCCTAATATTTTATTTGAATATAGAATTTAAACCATAAATTAAATCAGACATTCACTGGTAATTCATGACAAATAGGGATTCCAAAATAATTCCTAACTCAAATCTGGTTTTACACAGGGTCAAATATGACACATATTGTACCTGATTCAAGTGCAATCAAGGAATGGATAAGGAGGCCCTATGTGACATCTCCAAATTAACCACCATTGGGGAATAACTTATACCTGTGTATCCAGGTGGAGAAATAACCTTGTACTTATAACCATTCAATGCATGTTAAGGGCACCTGCTCAACATATATATAACCAAAGCACAACATAATCACCCAATGAGGTTCAATAGCATAAAGCATAAAATAACATCCATATATATATCAAATAAATCATTTCTTGAATCATCAATACTCAGGATCACATTTAATCATAACATATATAATGCACATCACTGAACTGAAGCATAATGATAAACCAAGCATGTAAATGTACAAAATTTCAACAACTGACATGTTGAGGAATGTCATCTCAAATATGCAATGGCTCATAAACACCATTCAAAGTAATAATACAATCACCACAAAAATCACAAGGAAACAATGAAGTTGGACCACCGATCCGGTAACTACTAGCTACAAGTGGGAGGGCACTACAACCTATATCTAATTTATAATTAGTTTCACTTTTGAAATTTAATAAAATTTAAACATGCAACAAAGAATTATGGAAAAATATTTGTACACTAGATACCAGTGTTTAAGAACTCTTTAAGAATTTATAATTTTATCCTTTCTGTGAAAGAATTTTGTTATGGAATAAATATCACTTTTTAAAAATACCATTGACTATAAAAAACAAGTTATCGAAACTTACATACAGAACTTCATGATTTTTTTTTTGTTTAAAAATATATATTTAGAATCTACATATAAAATTTGAAAATCACTAATTCACACTATCTTCAAATTATTAATGGTTTAATTGCTATAGGTGATATAAGGTGAAAATTTGGTTAAAAAAAGTGTATTCTACTGTGCCACTTAGGCCAAAAAGTGGGACACACTATTGTGGGATCACCCTTCCTCAAGAGTGGAATTTCCATTTAAACAAGTTTCATCCTCAAACTAAAGATGAGAAATTAGATCCATTCCTTGCTCAATGTGAAATCCATAAATAAATCCATTCTTTAAATTTTTTCCAAATCCTTTCACTAGAAGAGGATCTCCTTGACACAAGCCTCTTTTGGAATGAAACATAGTAGAAGGGGAACCATTTATAATCATGTAAAAGAAAGGAGAGTTACAACAATCCATAATCCATTGGATCCAATTATCATCAAAAGTAAAGGCTCATAATATATCTTCCAAAAAGCTCTAGTAGACCCTATCATAAGCCTTAGAAAGATCAAGCTGCATGAACATATAATAATTCTTTTTGACATGCAAAGTGAATAAATTATTAAACAACAATGATATGATCGAAGCTTTGGTGACCTTGAATTCCCTCCCCCATTCTAGAGAAATAATAAAAGGAACAAGTCACTTTATCCATTCAACAATAGCTTTAGAAAAAATCTTATAGGTGATATCACAAAGAGCTACGAGTTAGACACAATTTGTTTTCAAAACATACTCTTTCTTAGGAATTAGTACTATAAAAGAGTTATTGAGAGATTTTATCATATGTTTACAGGTATATAGTTCCTTGAAAAAGCCTTCAAAATGTTATCTTTGATGATATCCCATAAATTTTGATATAATTCAATAAGAAATCCATCTAGACTTTTAGGGTTTTATATTTTTCATCAATAAAACAACTTGCTCTAGCTCATCCATAGAAATAGTGCCATTGAGGATGAAACTATCATTAGGGAAGATAAGTCTAGGAATATAGTTCAAAATGATATGTCTATTATCAATACATAAGTCAATGGGGGCTTTGCTCACAAAAATGAGAAAAACCTCTAATTATATGTCTTGAATGAACTCAATCTTGGACCCATAATCTCTTTGAATCTCCTTGAAAATATTAATATGATTCTATGCCACAACAAAATGAAGGAAAAAATAAGAATTCTTGTCCCATACTTCTAACTATTTAGCACATGTTTTTTTGGCCACATAATTTCTCTTGAAGCTCAATTTTTTCTAATTCATTATAGAGTTTAGAGTGAAAAGTTAAGAGATCCTTATGTAAGGCAATAAAACCTTGGATCTCTACCAACTTAGAGGAAACATTTTATTTTCCTTATATAATGTTACCAAATAAGGAAAAATAGCTTTCTTTGAGTTTTCATTTGAAAAAACATAATTTGTAGAAAAAAAATACAAAATTGTACTATGATGCGGTTTACCTTCTTGCCACCAAAGTCTCCTTCCAAATAATTTTATTTTAACCACATGGACTGAAATCTAAAAGAAGAATATAAGGATCCTTCCCTTTTCAAAGCTATGGGTTAATGATCTAGACCCATATTATTTGGGGTAGAAGAAGCAATTCAAAGGTGCTAAAGACCAATAAACAATAACTAAAGATACATCCAAATATTCCACAATGAAAGCATATCTAATTATATGGTTGTTTTAAGTAAAAAACCATTTCTTGGAGGGATATCCATTAATTGAAACTAATTAATATTTTGTAGAATAAAAATGCTAACTTGAGGGGGAATAGTGTTGATGTGGGTTTTGACACATAAAAATGTACTTGCAAGTACTAAAAGCTATAGGGTGGAATAGAAAAGTTCATTCCCCTACTTGAAATGTGGAAAGCCTCAAGAGCCTTTATCAAGTATCCATAAAATAATACAATAAATACAAAAAGATTATTAGAACCCCTTAGTTGAAAATGAGCTTTGGGTGGTCTATTCACAAAGAACTACATGAATATTAGAATACTCAACATGAAAAGAATCCTACTTAGTAAAAATATACACTATTATCTAGTGCAAGTTTTCAACTAATTCAAAACCCTAAATGTATGTGAGTGGAAGATAAATAATCATGTGGATAAAACTCACAGTTTTATGTATGTAATGTATTGCATTTGATGATTTGGAATTCATAATTAAGATCTTATTCTAACACTGTGATTAAAAAAAGAAAAAGAAAGTGGGGAGAGAAAAGGGTGAGAGAAGCAAAAATAAAATCTATTTTTTTTTTCATTCCTCCTACACATCATTTTGGAATTGGAAAGGTTCAACACAAAAGAAATTTTTGTTGGACTACTTGTCTACAATCCAAATGTGAGATGGTGTAATCTTTGAAGGAACCAAATATAAATGAAAGATAAAATTCCCTTTAATTGATGTGGTCTAGATTACCACAAAAGACACTTTACCAACTGTAAATTTCAAGTGGCCCGAATCACATGTTAAATCCATCAACACTTAGTCGATTAAATGCATAGAATTATATGGAAAGAAAATGAATTAAGAGTTTGGAAACATGAGAACCCAAAAAGAATAGAGAAAAATGAGCATACTGTATTCATTGATGATTTCCCATCAATTTACATAGTTTCCAACCCTTAACAATTAGTTTCAATTGAGTATAAATAGACATATTTGGATAGGAAGACAAACACTCATTACCTCCAAAATAAAAATGAAAAAATACTTTAGAATGTGAAAGGTAATCATTAGGTCCCAAAATTGCAAGTCCAAAATCCTAGAGCTTTTCTCCACCTTCAAGGTAAGGGGTTTGTCTTCAAGAAGGTAAATATAGGCTCATCTATAGACTTATTATGGTTAAAGGATAACTATGAGAGTGGGTAGTCTCTCTTATGCTTTGATCTCAACTTAAACTCAAGTGGGTGTTCCTATATGTCATCTATACAAGTTATTATATCAGTTCATAATAATTGATTAGTTTATCAATGAGGAACCACTGAACCACCACTATTTGGAGTATCATCCATCACTACATAATCATTTTCTTTCTTCTCATGTTGTTGTAACTGATCTTTGTACAACACATTCTCATTGAATATGACATCCTTGCTTCTTAAAATTTTTTGATTTTCAAAATCCCAAAGCCTATAACTAAATTCATCAATGTTATATCCAAAAAAAAAAATTATTTGATTTTGCATCAAGCTTGGTTCTATTCTTAGAATCTACATGTGTAAATGCTTCACAACCGAAGGTTTGAGAAAAGAATAACTCACCTTCTTACCTGTCCATGCTTCCTTATGAAATACCACAACCCAAAGGATTAGAGGGACCCCTATTAATTAAATAAACAATAGTGTTTATAGCCTCTTCCCACATGTTTAAAGGCAGCCCAACATGCAATCTCATACTCCTTACCGCGCTCCATTATTGTCCTAGGTATTCATGCGTAGCCCTCCATTTTCTTGTGGAGTCCTTGGAACTGTTTTCTGCCTACAAATACCATTAGAGGAAATGTAATCTTCAAAATATTTTCTGCAATACTCACCACCATTATCAGATCTGAGAAATTTTAACTTTTTACCCGCCTCATTCTCAACCAAACTTCTTCATTTTTTAAAAGTTTCAAATACATCAGATTTTTGCCGAAGGAAATAAATCCATACCTTCTTTTTTGCATCATCAATAAAAGTGACATAATACCGAGAGCCACCGAGAGAAGATACCTAAGCTATTCCCCATACATCCGTATGCACAAGCTCCAACTTCTCATCTTTCTTTTTCTTCCCATCCTTGAGAAAAATAACTCTCTTTTGTTTTCCATACACACAACTTTCACAGAAATCCATATTAACACATTTTAGACCTGGTAAAAATTTCTTAGAATGAAGTAATTTCATACATTTTTCACTCATGTGCCCAAGTCTATTATGCCACAGTGTTGTTTTACTCGTAACAACTATTTGATTTTCTACCTGCTAACCTACAACAATTGTTCTTGAAACTGTTATAGAACCTGCAACAACTGCTGTAGCTATTTTTTCCAACAACTTCCCTGTTTGATTTTTATTTGCAATAGCTAAAGTAGAAGGAACAATATGACCTATACAAAGATATTTGTAATCTTCCAATTTTTATCACTAAATGTAACAACACAACCTTCATCATCTAGTTTCCCTGCTGAAATTAAATTTTTGCTTAACCTTGGAACATTCCTTACCTCTTGTAGTAGTCAATTATTCCTATTCAACAACTTAATCTTGATTCTTCCCTTTCCAACAATTTGAAAAGGTTCATTATCTCCCAAATAAACCTGACCAAAATCCCCTTGGACATAATCAAGAAAATAACTTCCATGGGGTGTAGCATGAAATGAAGCCCCTGAATCTAACACCCAAGAATCATCAACATTATCAAGGGAAAGAATCAAAGCATCCTCATCAGATTTATTACTTACAAAATTTTCCTCTTTATTTCCTTCCTTTTTGTCTCCTTTATTTTTTCGACACCAACAATCTTTCTTTAAATGACCCGACTTACCACAGTACCAACAATCCCTCTTATCTCTAGATTGGGACCTCTTATCCTTTGATTTTCCTTGTGACTTCCCATGACCTCCATAATTATTTCCTCTCTGCTTTGTTTTTCCCTTGCTTTTTGCATTTAAAAAATTTCTTGATGTGGATGAACCACCTGAGCTTTTCCTACGAATTTCCTCACTCAAAATAACACCACCAACATCATCAAATTTCAGCGTATTCAAACCAAAAATAAAATTACTAACTACCATTACCAAGCTATTCCAACTTTCAGGCAAAGAACACAAAATCAAAAGAGCTCTAACTTCTTCATCAAAGTTTACATTTACAAAAGTTAATTGACTGGTAACTGTATTAAACTCATTGAAATGATCAGAAACTGACCCACCTTATACCATTTTCATATTAAATAAATGCTTCATAAGGAATACCTTATTCGTAGAAGAAGGATTTTCATATAGTTTTTCTAGGGTTTGCATCAACTCTTCAGTTGTCTTTGCTATTGAAATATTAAACACCACCGATTTTTCCAAGCATAAATGAATACTGCCAAGTGCCTTTCTATCTAGAATATCCCAATCCTCATCAGACATTGCTGATAGTTTCTTGTCTTTCCCTTACAATGGCTGCCATAAATCCTTTTGATAGAGATATTCCTCCATATGTATCTTCCATAACTAATAGTTCTACCCATTGAACTTGTCAACCATCAACTTACCCTCATCTGCCATAACTCCCACTCTGTTGAACATTCAAAATATTGAGAGGGGGGGGAAATCAGTATTCTATTAAAATTTTAAACACAACTTATCCAATCACCAAAACATATTAACAAAAATAAAGAATGAATGCAAGAATCATCCAAAAAGTCACAAAACACATGAACACCAAGATTTTTACATGGAAAACCCAAAATGGGAAAAGCCACGGTGAGGATTAGTTCAAAATATATTATATCTAGATATAGTATATTACAGGGGCTCACTACTTGGACACACTATCCTTATAAGGCTCACAGCTAGAGTTAAATACAATACAAAAATGGCTCACTGCCAAAGTATGAACTCATACAAAGTGCACCTCCCTTGTTCTATATTTCAGTTCCTTTGAAGCTCTGAATACAAAGTATTGCTCTGCTTAGTAGTCGCTCAACAACTCTGCTCTTATTTTGATCTCTCACCACTGAATTCACATGTTCATATCATATGAGACCACTCGCACCTGATATGTCATTCATGCTCACTCATCTATCTTATCAGCTCCAAAATATCTCATATATATATACCCAATTACATTTGCACACATCAATTAGGTTGGCCTAATTAGATGTAAATGAAAGCAATCCAAAATAGCTATTTTTGACACCACACATGATTCAAAATCATCTTCACGCCTAAGAAAAAAGTACAATACTTAATTTAGGTCGACATGGATCTAAAATAGATCCAAATAACATCCACAATGTATATTTAATCTTCTCAACACATATCATGTATTAGGTCGGCCAAGAATTGGACCTAATTAGAAAAACTTCCAATCGTACATACGATTCCCAATACACAACTTCTAGATTCGATCTTTCTTCAAACTCACATTTCACCAACATCAGTGACACTATCTTTAGAACTGTAGCACAAAAACATTCTTCTCAAGGAAATGCAGAATCTCCCACACTAATATACTAAACAAAGAGATGATAGTGATATACAAAGTTGAACTCTGTTATTGATATCTTCTAGTCCACTTCATAAAAATTCATGAGATCTTGCATATAGATGTATAAGCTATTCTTAATGATATGGTTAAAAGATCAGAGTTATACCTCTTATTGCAGTGAAGTACAAACCCAAAAACTGACATACTAAACCATAACATCATAAAAAAAGAACACAGCCAAATTCTTGATAGATCAGCTTTTTGGTATAGTTAGTACTGTAAAAATGACACCAAAATTGCTTCCCCACAATGTTGACATCAATTACAACACTGGGTCATTCGAATCAATCGATGTATGTACACTTCATGCTCATGTTTCCAAACTGCATCAACAATGATAGACTTCCAAACTTCCAACAATCTCCCCCTTTGTCATTGATGGAAACATGCATATCAATTTTTTTTTTCCATGCCATGAATCAAGATTTATCTCCTCCTAAACTTATCTCCCCCTTTCATAATTAAACTTGACTTTCCGAAAATGTTTTCCAACCATCCAAAATGTAATTATCACTTTCCAAGCATATTAACAAAATTTGTTTTCTTCCCACTATCTCCCCCCCTTTGACATCAATGGAAAAGGTCATGTAGGGGGCTAGTATGCTTCCCTTGGACTTATATACATATGCATCTTCTTCAAAAGAAAAAAAAATGATCATAAAGGAAAGAAATGCCAACCTAAAGATCTAGATTCTTTGAGTTTTTTTAGAGTATCCTGCTAAGTAGATTTTCCTTCTTCCCAAGAATTTTTTGCATCTATAAGAGTCCTACATAGCAGTTCAAGCTTAGTTAGAGACTCTTTTCTTTCTTCCATAGTGCTGGGGCTGAGGTTTATTTCTGATCGTTTATCAACACTGGCAAGGGCATTGGATATAGGAGTGTGCTTTATCCTTACTAAGTCCCTTAGTGCCACATATTGTTTGATTGTCTCTATCCTCCAATTCTGTAAAGCAAATAAATTGTCATACAACTACATAATGTAAGACCACTTCTGATTGTTCTTTTCACTTGCTAAATTATAAACATATGCTTGAGTGCGTATTTGGATTTCAATCCGATTCATTTCATCCTTTGTACTTTGTGTGTATTTAGACCACTTTAGGCAATATGATATTAAGTTCTATGCTTCTTCTTCACAAGTTTGAACATCCTTCAATCCCTTCAAGGTTTTGTGATGTGCATCTAAACATTTTTTTTTGATATCTTCTAGATTTTCCTCTACAGTCCTTGCTTCTAACCCATTTCCAGTTTGTTCTTTTAGTTCAAAGATGTATGCTTTCAACAAATTAACCATATTTATGAGATTTTCTATAGTAGAAATTGATGTACTAACACTTGCATTGGGGATTACCTCTTGTAAAACTTTTATAGCTTCATTCATTTCATGTGAACTTCCTTTTTGATGCTCATGTTGGACCACATTAGTTTGCAATCTTCCTTCTTGTTTTGTAACATATTGCTTAATCTCAACCAGAGGAATAACAATGCTTTTCCATTTCTTACTTGTCCTCCTAGAACTGTCGAAGGCTTTAGTTTTAGACCTATCCTCTAAGCTTGATATGCTAGGGACTTTAGGGATTCTTAGAAACACTTCTGCATAAAGAACGACTTCCTCCTTAGTCACTTCATAATTCAACTCAAAAATCCAAACAAGTCTAGGCTCAATTGCTTCCATGAAGCAAAATTCAATGGAAACAAGGAAATTGATATCTTCAGAGTACCTTTCCACCACACTCTTGGGGATTTTTTTTTTCATTCATTCTCATTTGAAACTTTCCAAATAATGCTGCAAGAGCATCCTCTTGAGCATCTGATCCACCAAGATTTCCCATAAGATTTATTATCTAATGTGCAATTGGTTTTGTATTTGACCATTCTACTTTTCCAATTACCGACATTTCCTTCATGAAGTAGAAAAGTAAACAGATTATCAAAGTATTGTACCTGAATGTATGCTTCTTGTTCTTTTTGATTTCCTTTAGATTCTTCATCAATTGTTGTCGGGTAGCTCACAAAGATCATAATCAACACCATTTTCAATCATGTTAAGTGCAATGTGAGCAGCAGTAGAAGAGATTGTATAGCCATCATTAGGTAGGAATATTTTATGTCCAACAAGCATTGTAGAATACCAGATAGCTGGATTCCCAAATGAACTCAAGGTGAGTTCCTTTCCTTCGAGAGTTGCACCACTCTTTTCAATTAATTGCTTGACATTGACAACCTTCCACCCTGGAATAGGTTCAGAGGACCATAAACCAGTTACATCCCTTATTTCTTCCCTGTTATTGAATATTCACCATCAATCTAGATAGATTCATTTTGATTTTTTCTCACTACAATTCTAATGTACCTCTTATTGAATTCAAATAGTGGAAACTTTTGCCACACATCCAATTTCTTTTCAATTAGGGTTTTGTATTTCAATTTTATGGTATCATCATTTTATTCCAATTCGCTTGTCCATAAAACACATAATTCATTAGAGGACATTTCTTCTATTTTCCCATGATTGTATGCACATGTATCCTCAATAGGTGAAAATCCAAAGGGAGTGCCAGGAAATGCACCCGTCGGGTCTTCCAATAAAACTTTGCAAGAATTCCTCTTCAATTTAGCTTGTAGTCTCTTTGAGACATTTACTACCTTTGACCCTTCCATTACATCTAAAATAAAAATTCTAGAGAAGAATTGAGTATGCAAAATACCTCATGAATTTTCTTTGGCAAAAATTAGGGTTTTGATGCTCTACTTCTAGGAGGCACCTCGAATCCACTTCTTCCTCTTTAATTTACTTCTCCTTCACATCAACTAAATTTATCTTCTTAAATACGTTTTTAACTCCATGATTTGACCTGCATCAATAAATGCTTCAACAATAAATTCTTCAAAATAAATTGATAAACTTTGAAACCTTGTATCCACAATTAATTTACGAAAGCTCTGTAAACTTTTGCATCACAATATTTCCTTCCACAACTTTCTTCTATAGCTTCAAAAATTCCTCTTCCATGATATATCTTCAAGCCAAGTCTTGACAACTTATATTTCCAAGGGGCTATTAGAATTTTTTGTTATTGCTCTCCCTATGCCCATGCCTTGGTTTAATTTTCAAGTGAATTATCTACACTAGAGAGAGGCACAAATGCATTTGAAGTTCCTGATTCATCTTTTTTCTCAGACTCCTCTTTTCCATTTCCTTCTTAACCCCAGAAGGATCAATTTTATTCATAGGTTAATTCCTCTTTACCAGATTAGACTGTCTATTGTATTTTCTTCTGCAAACTCTTGAGATATGTCCAGGCTTGTTGCAAGAGTAGCATACAACACTTCTCTGACTTCTATTCATCCTTGATCTACATTGGTTAGCCTTATGTCCAAATACATTGCATGTATAAAAATAGCCATTGAAAGATTGAAACATTCTCCTAGTATTAAATATCTATTCATCACCTAACTTTTGCACTTAGTACTTTTATGTCCAAATTTCTTGCATGTAAAAAATTGTCTGAAGAAGGATCCAACACTTTGATTCATTCCACTCCTACATTCTATTGTGTTATGTCCAAATTTATTGCATGAAAAACAAATACCATTGAAAGATGGGAACCTTTGAGCATTTGGTTGTCTGATAGAAGGTCTTCCAACATTGCTTCTTTGATTTTTGAATTTTCTCCTATTGCCTTGAATCCTCTTTTGATTGTCAACCTTGGTAGGTGTTTTATTTTATTTTGAACTTTGTCCTTCTTCAAGTCCCAAACCACTTTTTTTCCTTAGAGGGTTTCTATATTGCAATCAATTCATCAAGCATTGTAGTACTTATTTTTGAATTTCTCCTCATGTATTCTTGCCTTTTCTAGATCATATATGATATTTACCACTTCTTGTTCAAGTCTAGAGAATTATTCAGTC
>VDFB02324203.1:0-15701 GCA_007258455.2 Sequoia sempervirens
TACTAATGTTGTTACAATTAAGGAAACTTTCCCAAGAAACATATGAAAATTGAACCCTCAAACTCATTTTTATCAGTAATGTGACCAAGCATAAATGAGATAGTGATGTACATTATTCCTTTTTCTTTTATACTCAGATGCCATTATTTTCAATAAATTCTACAAAAAAATTGGAACATTCACATGCCTATCATGGTGAAGATGACTTAGTAGTTTAAAATGAACTGTATACAACAAGGATTGTCTACCATCACAAGTTAAGTACTTGACTATGTAAGAAACTACTAAAGACTAGACCCAGGGTAAAGATAACCTTTTAGTACCTTGAGAAGATGAATCCAGGTTTTCTCTTGGCTACCTGAATTCATTCCTGGTAGAAAAAGTGTCTACCCTCATTGGAAACTCTTCTCCTTCTTGTGGGGTGATCCCACAATAGTGGTTTACAATTTTTGGCCAAACTGGACACTGAAATTATTTTTTTTAACTAAATCTTCACATTGGGGCACTTATAGAAAGGAATTTGAAGATGATGCAAACTAGAGTCTCTCCACATTTTGTCTATAGATTCTTAAAAAAAAAAATTCAAAATTTTTGGAATTGGATTGCACTTATTTTTCCATCTCCCATGAAAACTGGTTTTTTTCAGAAAACAACATTTTTAAAAAGTGACACACATCGTATAATGCATAATTTTTTTCCTTGAAGAATAAAATTCTAATTCTTTTCAAATTTATATTTGTAACTCGACATCTAGTGTTTCCAATTGGTTAGATAGTTTTTATTGAATATTTTTCAAATCAAGTTTCAAAGTCAAACCACCATAATTCAACATAGCATGACCAGATAACACATAACTTTATTGTATGTATCAAAATTTTATTTTATTTTTATTTTGTTGGATGAAGGACTCCAATATCTAGTGCACTCATATTTTTCAAAAAAAAAATTGATAATTTTCTATTTTTCCACATGTGCAGAATAGAGAACTTCATTTTCGATGAGAAACCTATATTTAATAAAACTTAAAAAACAAATAGATAATAAAACCAAAACATATTAAAATTATATTCATTGGATAGCTCGTTCTGAGGGCTATCTGATACCAATTGGGTTTGTGAAGTCTCCTCCATTTTCATTTTCAAATTGAGCTTCGAAGTGAAAAATTATGGACAATTTTCGTGCCTAGGAGAGTGAAGGTGAAAAAAAGGTGGTTCGGTCGAATCATTGTTCAGTCGAACCAAAAAAATATGTTTGAATGAACATGGGTTCGACCGAACATAGGTTCGATCGAACCACTTTGAAACACAATAAAAAAAAGCACTTTAAAGGGGTTCGGTCGAACCCCTTGACATGGATCCATTTTACCATTTGTTTTCCCATTTTTTTGTTTCCAGTTTGTTTTTTTTGTTTCCCCATTTTTTAATAGTTGTATTTTATAATATATAATATTAATATAAATCTAAATTATATTCTTTTTATATTATAATAAATAATATACTTATTATTACAATATATTATAATAATAATATATAATTATTATTAATTATATATTATTATAATATATAATTGTTATTATTATAATATTAAAAGTATATAATTAAAAATTATATATATTAGAAATCGTTGAAAAGCATTTTGGGATGAATTTTGGATTGGGTAGTTTAGTTGAGGGCAGGAACGATTCAAACAAAAGGTTTTTCTTTGAGATCTCATCTAACAATATTGGAATGGCACAGCCTTGTTTCGTTACCCCTCAACCAAGGTCTAATATGAACATGAACATCTATAGCTCTGCACCCAAGCTCTCCTTGACACTGGTAGATGTTCTCTTCAACCGGAAATCATAAAAACATGGGTATTGATGTGGAAATGCGTATTAATTTGATTTTCTTAGGGGCATTTTGTTTGGTTATAGATATAAGTAAGTATATATTTATGATGGGAATTGTTAGACAGACAAGTAGCTTGGAAGGAAAAGGAGACATGTTTGGCAGCAGCGATGGAGAGTCTCAACTTGGAATCTACAGAGAGATGAAGAGTATGAGAGCAGGTCTGGCAGTGACAACATGGAAGGGAATGGATCTGGTGATGAGCAGGAAGATAACCATCCCAAAAAGAAGCGATATCACATGCATACTCCTAAGCAAATTCAAAAATCCCATATGCACCAACTACGAAGGACCTATTGTTATTGCAGAAGTTAGTGTTCAAGAGCAGCAACTGCGTATTGAGAATATTTGGTTGAAAGATGAGGTTCGTTTGCACAGCCTAACTAATTTAATGATGCATATTCCATATTTTTGTATTCTCAAATGCAAACCGTGGTTAAAATGATTATGAGTCACTCCTTTTTTAGTTGTTCCTATTCTAATTCTAATGTATTTACAACCCTACAAACCTCCTAGATTTTATTCTCTCTAGAAATATTTTTAGTGCAATGATTTTCCCACCATGATGAAACTTCTTTGTATCATATACTGTATAATATTTAGAGAACCAAAAGGTTATTTTGTTCTCATGCTTTAAACTACCTTATCAGTGAAGTTGAAGATCCATTAGCTTTGTGCTTATGGGTTTTCTTTAACTATTCTTATGTTTTTTTTAATGCCTGCATGGATTTTTTCAGCTGGAGAGAATGGTAGCTATGGCTGGAAAATTTTACAGAAGGCCCATATCATTGACTTGAGAGAGAGATATGGACCTAGAGTGGGAGAGAGAGGGAGCGCGGGGGTAGGAGGGAGAGACTTGAGAGAGATATGGAGGGAGTGGGAGAGAGATATAGGGTAGGGGTTTAAGGGTTTAGGGTTTAAGGCTAGAGGGGAGCTTGAGATAGGAGTGAGAGAGTGAGAGAGAGAGGGTTTAAGGGTTTAATGCTAGAGGGGAGCTCGAGATAGAAGGAGTGAGTGAGTGAGAGAGAGAGGGTTTAAGGGTTTACGGCTAGAGGGGAACTCAAGACAGAAGGAGTGAGTGAGAGAGAGAGAGAGGGTTTAAGGGTTTAACCTACTTACTTGGGTAGAGGGTAGAGGGGATCTAGAGATAGGAGTGAGAGAGAGAGAGAGACTTGAGAGAGGTGGAGTGGATAGGAGGGAGAGACTTGAGAGAGAGTGAGTGTGGGAACTTGGGAGAGAGATAGAGGGTAAAGGGTACAAGGGTTTAGGGTTTAACCTGGTTAAGGGTAGAGGGGAGAGAGGGAGAGGGGGTAGGAGGGAGAGACTTGAGAGAGAGGGGGGGAGTGGGAGAGAGATAAAGGGTAGGGGTACAAGGTTTTAGGGTTTAAGGGTTAAGGGTAGAGGGGAGAGAGGGAGAGGGGGTAGGAGGGAGAGACTTGAGAGAGAGAGGGGGGGAGTGGGATAGAGATAAAGGGTAGAGGGTAGAAGGGTTTAGAGTTTAAGGGTCAAGGGTTAAGGGTAGAGGGGAGCTTGAGATAGAATTAGTGAGTGAGAGAGAGAGAGAGAGAGAGACGAAGAGTGGGTCTAAGAGGGAGATACTAGAGAGAGAGGGGGGAGTGGGAGAGAGATAAAGGGTAGAGGGTACAAGGGTTTAGGGTTTAACCTAGTTAAGGGTAGAGGGGGGAGAGGGAGAGGGGGTAGGAGGGAGAGAATTGAGAGAGAGAGAGAGAGAGAGAGAGAGAGAGGGAGGAGTGAGGGCTTAAGGGTTTACACAGAGGGGAGCCTCTAGATAGAGTGAATGAGTGAGAGAGATAGAGGGTAGAGGGTACAAGGGTTTATAGTGTTTAACTTGGTTAAGGGTGTGAGGGAGAGAGGAGAGGGGGTAGGAGGGAGACTTGAGAGAGTGGGGAGGGGAGAGATGGCAGAGGGTAGAAGGGTTTAGGGTTTAAGGGTCAAGGGTTAGGGGTAGAGGGGAGCTCGAGATAGAATTAGTGAGTGAGTGAGAGAGAGAGGGTTTAAGGGTTTAAGGCTTAAAGGTAGAGGGTAGAGGGGATCTAGAGATAGGAGTGAGTGAGAGAGAGATAGAGATGAAGAGTGGGTCTAGGAGGGAGATACTAGAGAGAGGGGGGAGTGGGAGAGAGATAAAGGGTAGAGGGTACAAGAGTTTAGGGTTTAACCTGGTTAAGGGTAGAGGGGAGAGAGGGAGAGGGGGTAGGAGGGAGAGACTTGAGAGAGAGAGAGAGGGAGGGAGTGAGTGAGGGTTTAAGGGTTTAAGGCTAGAGAGGAGCTTGAGATAGGAGTGAATGAGTGAGAGAGATAGAGGGTAGAGGGTACAAGGGTTTAGGGTTTAACTTGGTTAAGGGTAGAGGGGAGAGAGGGAGAGGGGGTAGGAGGGAGAGACTTGAGAGAGAGGGGGGCAGTGGGAGAGAGATAAAGGGTAGGGGACACAAGGGTTTAGGGCTTAAGGGTTAAGGGTAGAGGGGAGAAGGAGAGGGGGCAGAGGAGACCTTGAGAGAGAGGGGGGAGGGAGAGAGATAAAGGGTAGAGGGTAGAAGGGTTTAGGGTTTAAGGGTCAAGGGTTAAGGGTAGAGGGGAGCTCGAGATAGAATTAGTGAGTGAGAGAGAGAGAGAGAGGGTTTAAGGCTTTAAGGCTTAAAGGTAGAGGGTAGAGGGGATCTAGAGATAGGAGTGAGTGAGAGAGAGATAGAGACAAAGAGTGGGTCTAGGAGGGAGAGACTAGAGAGAGGGGGGAGTGGGAGAGAGATAAAGGGTAGAGGGTACAAGGGTTTCGGGTTTAACCTGGTTAAGGGTAGAGGGGAGAGAGGGAGAGGGGGTAGGAGGGAGAGACTTGAGAGAGAGAGAGGGAGGGAGGGAGTGATTGAGGGTTTAAGGGTTTAAGGCTAGAGGGGAGCTCGAGATAGAAGGATTGAATGAGTGAGAGAGAGAGAGAGAGGGTTTAAGGGTTTAAGGATTAAGGGTAGAGGGTAAAGGGGAGAGGGGGAGAGGGGGTAGGAGGGAGAGACTTGAGAGAGAGAGGCAGGAGTGGGAGAGAGATAAAGGGTAGGGGGTACAATGGTTTAGGGTTTAAGCTTTAAGGGTAGAGGGGGGAGAGGGAGATCGAGGGTACATTGATTTATGTTTTAAATATGTGTGCAATAATTTTATAATTAGATAATACTTAATTTTAAAATTTACATAATTGCCCATGGAACAATTTGATGGAACAAATATAAGTTGTATATATAATTGTATATAATATTCTTGAACTTAAGAATTCCATGAAACAAATATAAGTTGTATATAATTGTATAATTTCCCATGGAACAATTCGATGGAAAAAATATAAGTTGTATATAATTGTATATAAGATTCTTGAACTTAAGAATTCCATGAAACAAATATAAGTTGTATATAATTAAATGTGAGAGATGATGCTATCAAAGATTCTTGATCTTAAGAATTCCATGGAACAAATATGTACATATAATTGTAATTTAAGGCAAAATGATTTACAATTATCTACAAGTTACTATAAGTTCTCACTTGAACATGTATAGGGTTACAAGTGAACTTGAAAATCATGGATATAATCTAAGTCAAAGATTTTGGTTCAGCCCGCTCTTCAATAACATGGTTCGTTTGACAATGATGGGAGAACTTTTTTAAAAGCCCTAATTCAAAGGGGTTCGGTCGAACCTGGGTTCGACCGAATCCCTTAAAATAATATTTATTGCGTTGACCGTGAAAGGGTTCGGTCGAACATATGGTTCAGCCGAACGTCTTAATAGGTTCGACCGAACATGATAGTTTGACCGAACCCCCCTAGCTAGTGAAATCTCAACAAAAGATATTTTCCTTCCTCAATTCAATTGTAAACCACTATTGTGGTTTCACTCTATGGCATGTTACAATCCATTGTGTTATTACTTATTTACTTTTACCTAGTTGTGTGAAAATACTTTAAATGTGTGTTGCTTTATGTATTTTGGAAATACAATAAATGAATGTTTGATTCAAAATGAAGTTATGTAATGATATTTTCTATGAAATATATGATGCAAAAGGTTGTAATTGATTCAGTTAACTACGTTTTATTTGTACTAAGTTGGATGTAGGGATAGATTTAATCCTCTAGAAGAAAGGGGAAGTATCACTCAGGAGAAGAGAATTGGTCTAGTAACCCTTAATGAGTCTAATTGAGCTTTCACACACTCACTTCTAAGTATAGTTGAGCCAATTCAATAACCTAGGAAATGTAAGTTACCTTAGTCTTGTTTGTGTATAATTTAGGAGAGACTATAGTTTTTTTTGTGAGCATTCTTGATTTAGTCTTAGTACATTTGAGTTTCTGTCAATTGAGGGTTCTTCTTAATGTGCTTACATTTGATCTATGAGATATATACATAAAATTTATAAATATGTATGTGTACATGTCTACAATGAACTCATGCACATGAGTATACGTAGATAGACGTATCTACGTATGCTTATGGATGGGTTACCCATATGCATGGGGACGTCAAATGGACAAGGAGACATATATATACGCATATATACTCCATGTATATATGTCAATCGATGTTGTTGGAATTGTATGTGTAAAGGCAATGTTAAATAAATATACGATAAATATGTATGTGTGTGTATGTACACACACACACACAGATATATATGTGTGTGTGTGTATATGTGTGTGTGTGTGTTGTACACACACACACACATATGTGTGTGTGTCATATGTGTGTGTGTATGTGTACACACACACACACACAACACATGTGTGTGTGTGTCATCACACACAATATTGTGTGTGTGTGTCACGACACACACACACAATATATGTGTGTGTGTGCAAACACACACACATATATGTGTGTGGTGTAATACACACACATATATATGTGTGTATGTGTGTACACACACACACACACATATATATGTGTGTGTGTACACACACACACAAATATATATATATGCGTATGTATTGACATAATGGAAACTTTCATACAATTGTATTTATATATATATATATAAATATACATATATGTATATATGTATATATACACTACAACAAAACAGGCAATTAGCACCTAAAATAGCGCCAAAATTTAGTGCATTTGAGTTCATGAATTGGACTCTTCTGTCGGAGCAAAACTGCATGCTCACTTCGGTGCCATTTTTTGCACCGGATTTTGAGTCGAGTTTTGCGCCAGATTTTTTTGCTTCTGATTTTGCTTCTGGTTTTGCTTCTTATGTTGCTTCCAGTTTTACTTCCAGGTTTGCTTCTGGTTTTGCTTCCATTTTTGCTTCTAGTTATGCTTCCAATTTTTCTTTTGATTTTACTTCCAATTTTGCTTCCGATATAACGTCACTTGTTGCATCTAACTTTTCTTCTATTTTTTGCATATTTTGTTGCTTCTAATATGGCTTCTATTATTGCATCTTTTGTTGCTTCTAAAATTGCTTCCATTATTACTTCTTTGTTTGCTACCTGAATTGCTTCTATTTTTGCTTCCTAGATAACGCCAAGTTTTGCTTCCAAGATTGCTTCTAGTTTGCTTCTAGTTTGGCTTCCATTGTTGCTTCCTTTTTTGCTTCTAAAAATGCTTCTTGTTTTGCTTCCATTTATTAATTTAATATGTTTTATTTCAATTTAATTAGTTAAATATATCACGACTCTTAAATAACTCATATGATTATAGAGTAAGTAAATTAAATAATGTGTTTTATTTCAATTTAATTAGTTAAATATATCAAGCCTCTTAAATAACTCATATGATTATAGAGTAAGTAATTTAATTATTTAACTCATATGATTAAATAACAAGATAATTATTATAACATGATCATCATCTATAATTAAAACAAGTGAGTCAAATATCTATAATTTAATTGAATTTGACAACATCCATCCTGAGCAGTAAATTAAAATCATCATACGTAATAAATATCCATCCAAAAATCATCGACCACTTTCAATATATATAAATTGACAAGTCAATACTGATAAGATCATCATCATATATAACTAAAACATTGGAAATTCAAATATGCCAGTAGATCAATAACATGTCAAAATGATACATGTCCAACAGTCGACATAAGTCAAAATGATATATGTACAAACGATATAAGTAAAAATGATAAATTATGTAACTCAAAATAATACAAGTCAAGATGATACATGTCCAAATGATATAAGTCAAAATGATACAT
Source organism: Sequoia sempervirens (assembly GCA_007258455.2). NCBI lineage: Eukaryota > Viridiplantae > Streptophyta > Pinopsida > Cupressales > Cupressaceae > Sequoia > Sequoia sempervirens. The sequence goes on from VDFB02324203.1 coordinate 8,106, forward strand.
GTCAAAATGATACAACTCAATAATATGGTACTACAGGCATTGAAAATGATACATATGATAGTAAGCATGAAAAGAGGCATCATAATGATATATTAGCAATGATACATGATGTAGTCTATATGATCATGAATGTCACTAGCTACTACCAGCAACTACCTTATCGTCGTCGTCGTCGTCGTCGTCATCATCATTGTCATCGGCCTTGGTGTCTTCTGTATCTGTGTCATCATCATCCTTTTCCATGTGATCTGTACCAGAACCAACATATTCTGGATCTATATCATGAGGATCATCTTGATCTTCTGGAAGACCCATGTTCTGCAAAAAAAAAACATTTAAAATGAAAATTTGTTATTTATTTCATGCAATAATTTATTTTTCTGTTATATATCTAATTTCACAACATATGAAACAAAACCAGGATCATATTACATCATATCATAGTGCACATACCATAATAAAATTTCAAAAAAGTGATAGCTAATATGTCATTCCAATGATGTAAAACATGCAACAATTCTAATAAACGTTAGTAAAATATGCCAACATTTGGTGGAAGAAGAAGAAAGATGACTGGAACTCTGGAGGCCCACCATAATGGATTTCAGTATTCAATCATGAGAGCAGCAGAGAGAGTTGATATCATGTATCAAAACATTAAGCACGCATTCTTCCAACTAGTGGAGAAGGAGATGATTACTTTGCTTCATTTTCATTCGCATAACCATATCATGGTGTGAACCAAGAAGACCAAGGATGTCTAGTTTTATGTGGAGGTAATGGATGTGGTCCAAAATTTAGGAGGGGCAAGAAGGTCAATGTATGATCTTGATGAAATTGAGGAAGAACAGCAAGAGAGGGACAGGAAAAATAAAATCAATGAGAAGTTTCAAGGATTTTTCAAGCGAGTAACAGAGCTATGGGAGCAACCTCATCTAAAATATTTTGAACTAGCTCGTTTGATATACCATTTAGAGAGCTTGGTTTTCATGGATTTCCTTTCAAAGCATCTACTTTTATTGTTCCTACGGTAAATTGTTTGGTAGAGTTGGTGGAATTACCTTAGTAATCACTAAGAAAGATGTGTAAATTATTGTCTGCATTTGCAACATTGTAAGAGAAGAATATTCAAATTGTATGGTTTTCCCTGACTTCTAGTGTATTCCTTCCTTAATCTATATGAGAATTTTTCATTAGTAGTTGGTTGTGCTCCAGGAATTTCGTTTATGCGTGTTTATTATTATATAGACTGCTTGACAAGTTGGCATTCTACTTTTATTCCTGTTGTTGTAGCCTTTCTGGATAAATTTTCTTTTCAAATAGGAATGTAGATATCATTGTTTAATTACGTAAAAGGAAATGGAATTTATATCTTTGGCCTTTTCTACATTCCAATGTGCAAACCTTCTTTCCATATTTAAACTTGCTCCAGTACAACTGAATCACTTGACTCAAGTTTATTTATTCCCCTCCATTTGATAGGCGTAGGCATTGTCCTTCTACTGTTGAAGTGGCGCCAATATCATATAAGTCTACTTTCCAAGTTGCTTGTGACACCAGAAGGAAAATGCATTGTTTAGCTCCTTTTGTAAGAGTTCAAAGGAAAATGCATAAGGACAACAAATAAAAACTTTTCCCCAATATGGAAGCCAATGCCTCTTTATCAATGAACTTCAATGCAATGAATAGATCCCATGAAAGGGATATTATCAATATGACAGTCAAGAATGTTAGTCATGTTGGGAAAAGGATGAGATATCCAGACTTTCTATGGATTATCAAAAAATATTTGCTACCCTAAATTGAGGATTTGTTGGACAATCAGAAATAGCATTCATATCATCAAATAAGATCCATTTGGAAGGATGTCCCTGTATCTAGCTTTCAACAAGTATTTTACTACTAGTTGGGTCAAACCACAACCTGATAATTACTTGACCTTGGTATATGCTTCATAGCCTCAGTATGCCAGTCAGTTGATTCTTGGCCTAGAAAATTTATGTCAACATAAAATCAGACTTATATTGTTTTAAAGTCTACACATTTAAAAAAAACTTAAACATAAAAGCAAACTTATCTGCATGTAAATTGGATAGCCTATATTTTCGATAGTCTATAGTTCAAATGATGTCTTACCACCCAGCCTCCTCTACCATGCCATTAGAGTGATATTTTAATTTTTTGGTTTTCCTATTTCCTAAATTTACTATCCTTGCCCTACCATATGACCTTGACCAAATTACTAATTGTCCAACCAGTGTATTGCTTAAGTATTATCAATAGAAATCTTTGAACTCGGATAACTATGATATCTAGTATTGCATGAGTGTATTTACATTATATTGTCCTAATTTCATGATTTTACTTAATCCTTTCTCCTTTAGCAAGAGTTTTTAGATTAGTTAAAGTTCCAATTCTTTGTGCCTCGATTGTTGTATTGTGAATGAAAATAGAGAGGCAAGTAAGAGTCTACAAGAGTTATGTAGGAAAAATTGAAAGCATAGAGTAACTCAATCATATCTCTTTAAGTATCTTATATTTCATAAACAAAACGTCAGTTATTTTCAATTAGCAGTGAAACTGAAACTCATGCTTTTATCCTTTATGCTAAAATTTCTTACATTTCAAACAAAAATGGAAAACATAAAAAAAGATATTTATGCCTATACCATCTAAAGATATATTTCACCTCTAAAGATTGAAGTCCATAAGGACAAAAAATATGTTAGTTTCCATCTAGCTAAGAACAATGTACCAGCTAGATATGTTTATTTCCAATTTTGAATGAAATTGTAACTAATGTCTTAAGTTTCTGGTTTGAAAAGAGCAGACCCATCATGCTATTTTGGTTGATGGTTGTCATACATTTTGAATAAAGGTTGCGTACATATATGCATCTATCATATACAGTGTTCATGCATGAAATCATAAATTGCATTGTTTAGTTAACTATCCAAAAACTAGAGAGGTAGGTGATACATATGATTTATTCATACAATATGGAAAAATCATAAAGCTAAAGCATCCTCTAGGGAGAAAAGAAAAAATGGGAGAAATATGGTAAGCCTTTTTAAATTTCCTTCATAATCATCAAGGAAATACATTCAAGGAATCATCGAGTTTTATAAACTTGGAAAAGAAGACAAATCCCAACCATTGGAGTTGAGAAAACAACATATGCAAAAATAGAGACCCTGCAATCACATTGTCATAAATTTATCTCATCCACATTGTTTGGTAGTAATTCATTAAAATCCATATATATCTGAAAAGACATGCTTTTTTCAACACCTTGAGTGATCATCACGTTGTCTAGTGTTGGCTTTAGCAGTAGTCTTACTAATGACTTTTTCCTAATTAAGATTTGTCACTAGTTGTCTTAAGGTGTATTTGTGACTTTGACACTAAGGTGCCACTTGTAATTACTAATTTGTAACTTCAGAGATTCATTGTTTGTTGTGTAAGGTATCATTCAACAAGGAAAGACCTGCTTTGTAGAAAGCTCCTCTACCCCTAATATGGAAGCCAATGGCTCTTTATATTTGTCAGTCTCATGTCCCTATATATATATATATAATAAATTTCTTCTTTTAAATTTAGAAATAAAAAATTAAAAACTAAAAATAAAAGAAACAATGGAAACATTTACAAATCTACAAATTGACAATGAATTACCTCATTGTGGTCAGAGTCTGCTCCCTTTGCTCCCTTCCCTCTATTGCTTGACATTTTGAGGTGACCTAGGGAAAATTATTTTCATCTAGTCTATGGAGGCAAACGAAGTACACACTGCTAGGTATATAACATGGTATATAACAATTAATAGTCTTTTGATAGGGAAACACAATGAACATCCTAATAGTGAAGAGATCAAAGCATGAGGCGAATTGGAGGACAATCTTGATACAATGCATAATGACTGGTACTTAGTCACAGTCTAGAGCAGTAGGGAAGACAGTCATGAAGATCATATGGAATTGCTAGGTAGTGAAGAGTCTATAGCATTGAGAGCATGTCCCTTAACTTTTTTTCTAGTCATAACAATGGAAGAAAATTCCCTATTTATAGAGGAGCAGCAGTGACAATTAGGGGTATGATAGTCACTTCAAACTTGAAAAAACTGGGACTTTAATAATGAAAGGAGAACACCCAAGATGATAGGGTTTGAAGGTTGCTTCGTTGGATAGTGGAGCCAAGGCCAACTGTAACTGTATCATTTGGATACCCATGTTCTCTATATGCTTCAGGGTGATCAATTTTCATATCTAAATAAAAGTGATGTTTCCAAGCAATACAAGACAGAGGTAGCATTTTCTATCTGCATGTCATAATTTTCATGAGCTAAAGAAATAGAGCAATGAATGGCCAAGAAAATATGAAACTCAGAATGAAAAAGGTGGCCATGAAACTCAACCATACAAGAGAAGCTTCCTATTGTTCAAAGGAGCCAAGTGGGGAGGCAATAAATGACAAGATTTAAAATCACCATGGAACAAGTGAAATGGAGTTGCATTGCATACATTAAAGAAGGTGAAGCTTTGTTGTTTTCTTTGGAAAATAAGTAATATTATCACCAGTCTTATTTTATTATGAAGCCAAATATGCACTTCATTAAAAGCAAACAGACAAATGCCATGATGATGCTAGGGTTTCAAGCTAAATGAGCCTATAGCTTTATGGTAAGGTAGAACCTAAGTTTTTGTTTTCTCCATGAAATAGAAGGTCATGACTGAGGGTTTTTAAAACCCATCTTTCTAAAAATGCATGAAATGTACATAAATGCATAGAATCAACAGGAAAATGAGAACCAAGTATGGAGGCGCGGCCACAAATGCAAGAGGGGCCTCATAAATGAAAGGATCATAAACCTAACACACAGAAGCTTGCATTTGAAATATAGAGAAACATGAATTTGCATCATTTTGCATTCAAATAAGCTTGAATCGAGCTTCTTCTCACAGATATTTAAGAGGAAAATGCAAGACTCATGGTGAAGAACTTACCCAGTTTGTTGTTCAGAAAGTGTGCTCCAAAAACCTGTGGGTATGGCTTCCAAAAAACTCAAGTTAATCTCTCCAATGGCGGCCAGAGGTGATGAAGAAGTATCAACAAGTGAGAACAATAAAATACATCAGAAAATACAATTGTTACCTATTTTTGCTACTAGCCCAAATAGGGAGTGTTGTTTATATTTTATAAGTGAAAAGAAGGTACATTTTAACTCTGCTATGTCACATTCATGTGCATAAAGGAAAAATCAGAAGACTACAATACTACATTGTATTATGCATATGCATATAATATAGGAGAAAGTGCACAATCTTTTCAAAATTTTAGTATTTATTGATAATAAAAATGTATGGTGTCCCACACAAGCCATGGGACTAACTATTTGAGTGCACATAATGGAAAAAACTATACATTTATAGATACAAAAGAGAAATAATGCAGATAAAGAGAAAGGGGACCCATCATTGCCTGAATGACGAATCTCGGTCGCTTTGTTTTGCATCATCTTCAGTCCCTCCCACTTGTCCTACTTCCAGTTGACACTTTCCTTGCTACTCCTAGTGTTCCTGCATCTGTGAGAAGAGTGTTGTTAGAGCAATGAAGAATCACCAGTCAATACATGTGCAAATATCTATAAACATATAATTTGATCCTCATGTGCATTAAAATAGTAGAGCATACCATAGATTTCCAGGAAAACAAGAGAGTTATCAAACACATCTATCATATGTTATGTTTTATCTAACATGTTTGCTTCTTGTGTAGGTATAGGTGAAATCAGGTTGTTTTATTTCATCCGATTACAGCATGTGGGATAAAATGTGGCTCCCACAAGGGTTGAGCCCAACATGCTACCCTCTACTTTCATTATAGAGGAATGGTTGCATTTTTATATCATCATTGAATTCTTGTTGATAAATCTCATCAATATAATCATGGTGATACTGATAAAGAATAGATATCATTATTAATGGGAGTCATCTCACATTAATAGTGATACTCCTTGTTAATAAAAGCATGTCATAAGATTCATCTGCAAGGACCCAATGAAATCCTTCTGAGTTACTCAATGAGGTCTTACAGGTTTCTATCAAAAGCTATCAGGGACTAAACTAAATGAAATGGGTTAGTGGAACAATCATTTGTTTCTACAGGTGATAGTGAATGCAAAAGTGATGCTCAATAAGTAATCATAACTTGAAACAGTGAGTATCAAACATCTGATCATAAACATGGAGCAACATATTCATCAATGAAATGAAGTGAAGATAGTGTTCTATGAGCACCAAATTACGGAGGATTATCCAGGTTTACTCATGCTCTACAAGCCTCTAAGTGTGAGGAAACAGTGCTATACCCCAAAGGAATGACAAATTATGCATTAAGTGCAAAAGGGGGAAGTGAGCTACAGGATGGTATAATGTTTTGAGTACCATTAAATACTAAAGAAAATCAATAGATGCTAACAGTGTAGATCTATGCATTTCAATAATGCAAATTGCAATTGAAACCTTATTGCAGAACAGTGAGTAAGGCTTACTCAGTAAACTCAAATGAGATGATTAAGTTGCTATGATAGTGAATGAACTTGTACAAGTATGAAAAGGAAAAAGGCATTATCATAAGCATTGCAATTAAAATTTCAATCAAATTTTCTACAAGGGGTACAAAGTGAGAGAGATAGCCTTGTTTTGGTTATACTTCAGAAGTAGAATAATGAAACGTAAGGTGCAATGATGTGAAGACATTACAATGAAACAAAAAGCAATTTTCTCTTTTCATTCCAGAGGATGCAGAGCTAAGACCATGTTACAAATACAAAGCAGATTGGAACTTGTATTGCATCTACAGTTTCAAAAAGGGAATACATTAAATGCCAGATGGAGGAGCTATGTGACAGTAAGTAAAAAGAATGCATAATGGTAAATGATCAAATTTTTGTGCATTTTTTCTCTTTGAAATTATAAGAATAGAGCATTTCCTCATATTTTAACAGAGATTTGGAAGGAATTTGTTAAAATGATAAAAAATGATAAAAGCAACAGCGACCAATGCATTGAAGCAAGAATGCATTTTGAGCACAATATGGAAGTAACAAATACACTGTGAGGAAACATCCTGTTGCTATTCATTAAATTTGGAAAGCTATTGCAATATGCAAGTAAGATCTACAAGAAAAATGGAATCCTTTTCAGAGTAGAGTTTGTATCAAATCCAAAGCCTTGGTAACTTATAAGAAATTAAAATAGGAATGGAAGTGCGAAGAGTTAGAAGTTTGCAGAGTGAAACAATGAAGGGCTCGAGTTTTGGTAACCCAATAGCAATTTTTGGCACCTGTGTAACAAGATATGGTCGCAGCCATTAAAAAGAATTGAAAAGAAATCTATAGGAGAAGCAAGAAAAAATATATATACTAGATATACAGAGAAAGCATTTTTTTCCCTCAAGAAATACTTGTAAAAGATCATTACCCGCGGCCATGAAAGAGCATATACCTTTTTGTGTTTACAGAGGAGGACCAAAATACAAAGAAATGCATGAAGTCTTCAGAAAATGCATGAAGTTTACAAAGAAATGTATGGAAAT
>VDFB02324203.1:23388-60317 GCA_007258455.2 Sequoia sempervirens
ACCCTCTACCCTTAAACCCTTAAACCCTCTACCCTCAACCCTAAACCCTCAACCTTAAACCCTCTACCCACAACCCTTAATCCATCTACCCTTAAACCCACTCATTAAACTCTCTACCCTAATCCCTCAACCCTCTTGACCCTTAATCCCTCAACCCTCAACCCTTAAACCCTACTCCCTCAACCGCTATACCCTCTACCCTATACATTGGACCCTCAACCCTAATCCCCCAACCCTATACCCTCAATCCTCTACCCTCAACCTTAAACCCTCAACCCTCAACCCTTAAACCCTCTACCCTCTACCCTCTACATTAAACCATCAACCCTCAATTCTCAACCCTCAATCCTCAACCCTCAAACCCTAAACCCTCAACCCCTCTACCCTATACATTAGACCCTCAACCCTCATCCTTCAACCATATGTACCCTCAACCCTAATCCCTCAAACCTATACTCTCAACCCAATACCCTAAACCATCAACCCTATACCCTCAATTCTCAACCCTCTACCCTATACATTGGATCCTCAACCTTCATATATCTTTGTCCCTCCCTCCTCTTCTCTCCTTCTCTCTATCTCACTTATCCCTCCATCCATCCCTCAACCGTATACCCTCAACCCTTAAACCCCTAAACACTCAACCCTAAACCCTCAACTCTTAAACCGTAAACACTTAAACCCTCTACCTTCTACCCTCAATCCTTTACCCTCTACCCTCAACCCTAATCCCTCAACCCTTAAACCCTTAAACCCACTTAGTAAACTATAGAACCCCAATCCTAATACTTGCAAAACACAATAAACAAACACATAGTTAGATCAAATGCAAGTAATAATTAAGATTCCCCATGAAATCCATTAGCAATGCTCAAAATAGGAAACAAGAATGAAGAACACAATGAAAAAGCAATGAAATCCTAATTAAGCAAGCAAACTCTTGATCCCATGGGGGAATTGGTGCCAAGTTGAGAGAAAATAGAGATTTAATAAATGAATTAAATGTATTTTCATGTGCAAGTGGCAAAAGCTAGAGGATGGGACATGAATTAAGATTAGATTTAATCAAGGTTTGATTAAATTAAGAGAAGGTTAGGTGATTTGACAATTTTTTCTTGGATTTTAGGATTTAAATAAATCAAAGTTGAGAGGAAAATGATTTAGACCTAGTTAAATAAAGATTTTGATTTATTTAACTAAAGGGGATGATTGTTAGATTAAATCAAATAAGGTTTAATTTATTTAATTTAATAAGATGACCTTAGAAATTTAATTAAATAGAGACCTAGGGTTAATTAAATTAGATTGATTAATTTAATTAACAAAAGAGAAAGACTTAATTAGATAAATAATGATTTATTTAATTAAGGGAGGAAAATTAATGAATTTAATCAAATAAGGGTATTCGATTAAATGGTTAGACAAGGGGATGATTTGGGATGAAGTAGTGTTAGTAATCAGGATCAAGCATGTCACTACATTTTCCATGTCTACATTTTTCCCTCTTTGAAGCGATGCACTCGTTACATTGGTTCAAAGAATAAATTGTCTCGATCAAAAAGCCAAAAAAAATTGATTTCAAAATTTTTCCCCACTGCTGCCCCGATGAGAGAAAACATGTCGATATACCGCCCCCTTGAGAGTAAAGACGAAAATTCAAATTTTTGGGTGATCTCTTGAAAAAAAAAGGACAAGGTGCCCGACGGGTCCAGAAAGGCTCCAGAATGCCAAAAAAATGAGATAAAATACAAAAAATGGTGCAAAAGGGGCCTTTGGTTGGGCGAAAACAGGATATGGGGACCAAAACCCTAGTAGGTCACCTAAATGGGGTCAAAAAACCCTAATTTCCAAGCTTAAATAGGCCTTGAGGGGCCACTTCTAATTCATTTTCACATTCAACCTTTGGAGATTTTGCAACTTTGAGCTTTGACACCTTCGTGAGATGGTGCAACGACAGCTTCCCCAGCACATTTCTAACAGAGTACGGACACACCAGAGGCTTCCTGGCAGTGGACCATCGGCGAGTCAACCTGACCCGACTTCATTTTTTATTTTTGTTTGCATTTATTAGGCTAGGAAGTTTAGCTTTTAGGAGCGGTCCAATATAGCGCCACTCCAAACTCTCTTTTGGCGTTGTGTGGCCTCAAACTACACTGCAGTTGCGAGTAGCGACACCATGGCGCAGTTTGGAATTAGGGTTTAAATTCTAAACCTAGTCGCATATGCAAAGTGCACCATCACGGTTCTCTTTGAAATTAGGGGTTCCTTTTAAACTGAGCCGCCTTCTTAAACTGCGACGTCGCGACAGAGTTTGAGGTTCAAACACTCCTAGCGACGCAGTTTGGAGTTTGCAAACTGCACCGCACCCACAGATAGCGACGATGAGGTTGCTTCGGGATGCTGAGACAAACCAGGATCAAGATTTTTTTATGATTTTTAACGCGGTGGCTTTCCTGATGCAGGAGGAGGCGATGATACCCTACACACGCGAGCATAGGTCCCGAGATCTTCTCAACATTTTGGATGATCTACCTAATCGATAGCAAGAGTACCTAAGTCGAATGGGATTTTGGTACGTTGCTTATGCACCGCTCATGAGGACTCACTTGGGTATGATGACGGCACTCGCTGAGAGATGGCACAGCGAGACATCCTCCTTCCACCTCCTGACAAGTGAGGCGACTACCACACAAGAGGACATGTGGCGGATCCACAGATTGCCCATCCCTGAAGAGCGCGTGATTTACAACATGGATTTCGAGAGGGAGGCCTGCTACGATAATATGGGCCTTGATGAGATTGTTTTCTGTGAGGGTTAGATCGAGTTAGCGCGTTATAGGCTCTATGTGTCACCCTTCTGCCTTGTTATTACAGCCATCATATTAGGTCTCGTCGCACCAGGTCGGCGGGGCCGATATTTCAGTCCTGTATGGGGGCTCGCTTGGGAGCGCATGGTTCGGGAACGGACATGCTTCACTTGGGGGCTAGTTCTTCTAGCCTCACTATACAGGGATCTTCACGAGTTTTCCTATCTCGATGGCCGAGCACTTGGGGCTGGCGTTACACTGCTTCACATCTGGGCTTGGGAGCACATTGTTGTGCTCCGTCTGAGAGTCGTTCCAGTTGTGATGGAGCCAAATGATCCAGTTGTTTGGCGATACCATAGAGGTGTTTCCTTTACCCACACAGGACAACATGGGATTCCTCATTGGAGGAGATTTCTCAATGATATGTGTGCTTTTACTTGGCGGCCATATCTTGGATGGCCCACGTGGTATGACAACATACAACAGCTTTTCTTCACCCGCTAAGATAGATTGATGTAGGGAAGGGAGCACACGATGCTTGAGATGTACCTATCAGGCAGGTTTCAGAGGTAGTTCAAAGAGCCACAAGATAGGCTAGATGATCAGTATGTGGCCATTTTTGCACAAACGACGAGCCAGAGATCTTGGGGCTGATATATACCTGCACATGAGGCAGTGCAGACTTTTATGTAGCTAGCGGCTAGGCCATGGCCATATGACCAGGGACAGGAAGATCTAGGGACCACATAGGTGTACAAAAACTAGTTCAGGTCACCGCTTCGACTTACAATGCCAGGGACACCATCTGCCCGACGCAGAGCCAAAGGCAGGGGAGCAGGGCGGGGTCGTAGGAACAGAGATTGGGGGCCGAGGAGGCGAAGGACCACCACCATATCAACCAAATTAGGGCAGGGGCCATAGGATCAGCCACTCCCAGATCCGCAGGTGGGCTAGCAGAGACAGGATCCAGACTGAGGACGGCAAGATCAGGATCAGGGACAATAGGATAGGGTCCCGACACCACCTAGAGACGGGGGCCAGGATTAGCTAGTTGTGTAGCCACCTCTCTAGCCAGACCCTAGAGATGGCCAGATTTTGCAGTTACAGGCCCAGGTACAGGCACTTACAGCTGAGATAGATCAGATGCGGGAAAAGCGGGACCAGGAGGTCTAGCCGAGACAGGTTGCGGAGCTGCAGGAAGCAACAGAGATGAGCAAACAACAACAGATAGAGAGTATGTTTGCATCCTCCTCCCAGAGCACAGTATCACTTTGATCATACAGGGAGGCCATCCAAGAGGCCGACTATTAAAGGTTGCATTATTACCAGGCTGTGCCAAGAGCAACTTGAGTGCCATATTTTTCATAGAGGACAAGCCACAGACCCACAGAGGATCACGAGGAGAGAGCAGGTGGCGAGGGAAGCAGCCAGAAGGGCAACCCTTCAGTTTTGATCAGAGACAGGATTCTTTTTGTGCCCCATGGGCTCATTTTTGATAGCCCCAGTGGGCCCTTTGTACTTATGTATTTGATAGACACTTGATCTGGTTCTTTTCTACCATGACAATATATTTATTTTGATGATATATGAGATGATACTTATCCGATATGATATGGCATATTCTACTTTTATGCATTATGGATGGATCCTATTTCTATATGTTGTGCAATGTGATGTGAATGATGCTATGATGTTGATATTATATGATGTTTTATGTGATGATGATGCTATGTGATGCAATGATTATGTGATCTGCATTATGTTCTATGTGATGATGCAAATGAGATGAGATGCTTTCTTTTTCGATATATTTTCTGTTATGATATGATGATGTAAAATGCAATTATTATGCGACTAACAAATCTATATTATGGCCCTAATGGGTGAAATGCCATCTTTTTTCTTATTTTTTCTCATGCATTATATGGTGATGTATTTATATGATGCTTATGATGATGATATGATGCTTATGTATGGTCAATGGATATTATCATGATGATATGATATGATGAATGCAATTGATGTTTTATATGATTTATGAATGTGATGATGGAAGTGAATGCAAATGTGTAAATGATGAAATGCTTTGAATAACTAATCTATATTATGGAAATGCAATGCATGTGATGTGATTTAATATTTCCTATATGATATGATATGCAATATGTTGACGGTTTGTGGATGCAGGATGGATGCATATATGATGAATTTTGATTAAATGTCATGGTACCATGTTAGCGCGAAAGAGGATAGAAGAAAGCAAGAGATTCCAACAAGACATGAGGTGATGATGATGATGATGATGATGCATACCGAGGAGTTGGGATTTTAAAAGGGCTAATTACCTTATGTTTGATAACACACATAGGCACGATGCATCAAGGTATTAAGAACCAGGATGGCCTTGTACTCAGTGTGATGGACTTTGACTCGACAATCAGATAGGAGTATTCTTGTTCACACCTAACATACGAAACCTTATTCAGAGTGCAGTTCGGATATTTCAAACATCCTAGACCAAAACATAGAAAAGCAAGCCTCCCTATGTGGTCAAAAAGACACCTAAAACACCCTCCCTACAAACCAAGCAAAGCACGCATAACCAAGTTATATTACAAGAATATCCAACAAACACAGCAAATAAAAAGATAATGATCATTTCCCCTTTCCTATCTCTCTAAATCCTTTCGTTTGGATATCATTGAGAGGTCCTTGGAATGAGCGCAATAAGATAAATTCAACAAGATAAAGATAAAGAAAACAAACAAGATAATGTTCTTCAATACTGCTAGCCAAGACTAAAACTACGGTGATGCCTGATGTTGATGTCCATTGTAGGAAGGATGCATCCTAGGACATGACGATATCAAATGATTGATATGGGACTAATTGGATAATAGGCTATTGACACAAAGAGTTGACTAACTTGTTTACGTACTGACCTAGACTTGAGACTTTGACGTTTGAGTTTTCACTTTTGACCTGCTAGGCTTGTTTCCGACTATTTTACCAAAGGTTGAGGATGACGATTGATTTATTATGAGTGAATGTTTATTGTGGGTGAAAGTGAAATGAGATGAATGGATTTTTTCAAATTTTTGAATGTTTTTGAAATGTTTTGAGGCTATTTTTTTTTGGTATTTTCAAGATTTTACAAATGTTTTAATTTTTTGATTTTTCAAATGTTTTGGGGTTTTCTGAGATTTGACCAAGACCTAACCTAAAGACCTATCCTAGGGGCCTCGAGGGCTAATCAATAGATTAGCCTTGCCTACATTATACACGCAAAGACCACGTAGCTCGACTGACACAGACTCGATTATTGATGAGATATGAACAGATGGATTGCCAGTTTATTATGACGGACTCCTAAAGGACTGACCTAAGTGTCTCAGGGGATGATCAAAGATCAACCTTTCCTACGTTCAAGGCTCAAAGACCCATAGTTCAAAAAGATGACTCCCTTTTTGACTGACTTTTTGACTTGTTTTTGGATTTTGATATGTTTTGAATGTTTTGGGATTTTGATATGATTTTTTGATGTTTTTGGATTTTCTGATTTTCTGATGTTTTTGGATTTTATGATTTTGGGATTTCAAGAACATACACGAATCTAATCCGATGAGAACATGCCCCCAGCGTGATGCAATAGACTACTCCAATATACGCAAGACAAATTGACCTTGAGCATGGGCCGAGTAGTACTAGGAGGGATCATGATACGAACACAGGATGAAGCTATGATGCAGATATGAATGGGTGATGGATGGAGATATGGAATGCGACGGATGATGCAGAACAAGTCGTGAAGATCCTGGTGGATGGAAACTGCTTATTTACACAAGGCGCCTATTTTCCAGGTTTTCACCAAGGTACTTGCCCAAAGCGCCACCGAAGTGGTTTTCACTAGAGGACGATTTTTATCTTTACTGTTTTTAATCCTTTTTCTAATTTTTTTGGATTTTTTACTTTTTTTGTTGTCACCAAGATGCCTGTTTGCCAGGTTTTCATCAGGGTAACTATTTTTTTAGGACATTTTCTGATTTTTTTGGTTTTATACCTAGAAATATTAGGCATAAAAAATTTTGATAGACCTGCAAGTGATTTAAAGTGTCCATACGCCGCTCATCCAGTAGCTTTAGCTCATTCAGTCTTGATACTCAGTATTCTTCGTTCGTGATGAGATTCTGCAATGATATTCTTAGTGACAAGAGCTCGATCTCGATGGGCAATATGGCTTCTAATCCGTAGACTAGGGAGAATAGGGTGGCACCTATTGGTGTGCGAATGTTGGTTCGATAGGCCCAGAGGGTGGGATTCGGCTACAGATGCCAGTCACGACCTGCGTCATTGATTGTCTTTTTGAGGATTTTTAGAATGGTTTTATTGGTGGCTTCTTCTTGGCCATTGCCTTGGGGATAATATGGAGTGGAAAAGTGATGTTGGATTTTGAATTTGTCACAAAGGTCACGGACCTCCTGATTTTTGAATTGTGTCCCATTATCTAAGATAATGGCTTGTGGGACACCATAACGACACATGAGGTAGTTCGAGATGAACTTTGATATATGCTTTCTAGTGATGTATGTCATGGGGATGGATTTTACCCACTTGGTGAAGTACTTAGTGGTGGTAATGATAAACTTGTGGCCACTGGATGAGGTGGGGGTGATTTTTCCAACAAGATCAAGCCCCCACTGCGAAAAGGGCCATGGTGTGACAATAGGATGGAGCTCTTGAGCTGGAACATGGATGAGGTCCCCATGCTGCTGACATTGTAGACACTTTCTGACATAGGTGTGTGCTTCCCTTTCCATAGTAGGCCAATAATACCCTATCCTCAATAATTTCTTGGCCAAGGTCATTCCGCTCAGTGTGATCCACAAATACCGTTATGCACCTCAATTAAGGCGGTCAATGCTTCCTCATTGTTTAGGCAACGTAACAAGGTTCCTTCTATTCTTCTACGGTAAAGGGTTCCTCGTAGGATGACAAACCGGGATGCTTTCTTGAAAAAGGTTTTCTTAAGGTTTGAGGTTATGTCAACTGGGAGGACTCTTATTCTCAGATAAGTGTATATGTCGTGGTACCAAGGATCACCAGGACCAACAATTTTGCACACAAATTCTAACTTCGGTACCTCGAATGCAGGCACGAGAAGCTACTCTATCAGGAATTCATGCTTTGGTACATTGCGAGGGATATCCAATACGGATCCAATTGTTGCCATGGCGTCTGTTGCTCTGTTGTTTGCTCTAGGTATCTGCTCAAATGTGATCTCAATGAAGGATTCCTTAAGACTTTCCACCAATTTCTTGTATGGACTTAGCTTGTCATCCTTAGTCTGGTATTCATCATTCACTTGATTCATTATTAGCTATGAATCCCCATATACCTTGAGAGCCATGATATGCCACTGCACTGCTATTCTGAGTCCTATGGTTAGAGCCTCATATTTTGTGATATTGTTTGTACAGGGAAATGCCAACTTGTAGGACCTTGGTATGCAGTCTCCCTGTGGAGTGATGAAAAAGACCCCAACTCCTGATGCATGCTGCATGTAGGAACCATCAAAGTAGAGTTTCTAGTGGTCGACTATGCTGAGATTGAAGATGGATTCATCCAGAAACTCTGATATGAGTGGATTCTCTGAATACATGGGTGCTTCTGCAAGCTGATCTGCCATCACCTGGCCTTTGATTGCTTTTTATTCCATGTACTCGATGTCATATTCAGATAGAATCATGACCCACTTGGCCATCCTTCCTGTGAGCATTTCCTTTGATAATAGGTACTTGAGGGGGTCAATTTTGGCGATGATTTTGATTTTGTGTGTCAACATGTAGTGTCTGAATTTTTGTGAAGCAAACACTACTGCTAGACAGGATTTTTTGATGAATGAGTAGTTTAACTCATGCCCGACCATTGTGCGGTTGATGTAATAGATGGCCCTCTCTGTCCCATTTTCATCGTGTTGAGCTAGGAGAGCACCGAGGGCTACTGTTGTTGCTGATACGTAGAGGATGAGAGGCTTTCTGGGGATTAGTGGCATGAGGACCAAAGGTGTGAGCAGATATTCTTTAGGTGAGAATACGGGATTTCCTTGTCTACCAATTGTGCTATGAATCTGCAGATGGACTGAAGCCTACCTTGGAGGCCTCTCAACTATTTCAATGTTTTGGGTGCCTCCATCTCAAGGATTGCTTTTACCTTGATGGGATCTATTTCAATACCCCTTATTGACACTATGTATCCCAGTAGCTTTCCTGACTGTATGTCAAAGACGCACTTCTTTGCATTTAAACAAACCTTGTATTCCTCCAGCCTATCAAAAATAGCACTCAAAGTTGCTATGTGATCTCTCCTCTTTCTGGATTTTTCTAGTATGTCATCAATGTAATCTTTGACAATTTTATGGATCATGTCATGGAAGATTAATGGCATGGCCTTTTGATAGGTGGCCCCAACATTCTTTAAGCCGAATGGCATCATGTTCTAGCAATATGTCCCCCATGGAAAAGTAAAGGTCGTTTTATGTTGGTCTTCTCTAGCAATCATTATTTGGTTGTACCCAGAGAAACCGTCCATCAGAGAAAGCATTTCATGTCTCATTGTCATGTCTACAATCATATCAATGTTAGGGAGCGGGAAGTCATCTTTTGGACATGCCTTGTTTAGGTCTCTGAAGTCTGTGCATATACGGATGCCCCCATCGGGTTTTGAAACAAGAACTAGATTTGATACCCACTCGGTGTAGTCAATTGGTCGTATGAACCCCGCATCAAGTAGCTTCTTCAATTCCATTTTAACCAACAAGGCTATCTAGGGATGCATTTTCTTGAGCTTTTGTCTAACGGACTTTGCTTCAGGGTAAACTGCTAGATGGTGGACCACAATCTCCAGATCAAGCCCGAGCATGTCGGCATAGCTCCATGCAAAGTTAAATTTCTATTCTCTCAAAAAGGTGGCTAGGAGCTCTTGTTCTTCTAATAGCAATGACTCTGCATAGAATGTGATGTGTGGTGTCTCCTCTGTTCCCAAGTTGACTGGGTTGCATTTTTCGACTAGAACCGCTGATTTTTCCTAATGTAGAACTCTAAGGGGAAGATTGAATCCCCCATCCTTGGGTGCCTCAGATAGGTTTTCACCATCGGATGCATCCTTTCTTTTTACTATTTTCGGGGCAGAGAGTGCCATAATGTGGTTTTAACTCAAGGACCTAGAGATTCTTCTCTATTTTTTGCTTTTGCGACTGAGGGATTCAATCGTTTCCCCATAGTATGCATGTGTGTCCATCTCAATGATAAATCATGCTTTATGATCCCCACATGGAATATCATCCCGTAGTCCCATGAATTCTGAGAGCGCCTCATCATTTTTGAATGTGTCAAGAATTGGTGGTCCTCGTTGGTCGTGATCGATGAGTTGGGGGTAGACTAGCTTTATCTCATGGGATTGGTTTTCAAACTCATAGGATAGGGTGTTGATCATAAAGAGGTTATATTCTTCAAATAGTGTAGGTATACCTCTCTCGGGTTCGTCATCCTCACTACTACACACCTCAGTGATGTCAAAGGTGAAATTGTCTAAGGGCAGACCAGTGGATACGGGCAATTAAAGGGTGGCTACCATTTGCTGAGGAGTTTTGACCTTCT
Source organism: Sequoia sempervirens (assembly GCA_007258455.2). NCBI lineage: Eukaryota > Viridiplantae > Streptophyta > Pinopsida > Cupressales > Cupressaceae > Sequoia > Sequoia sempervirens. The sequence goes on from VDFB02324203.1 coordinate 33,851, forward strand.
TAACCAAGGGATTTTGGCCACGTATGGTTATACTCAGAGGGGTACATCTGAGGCCAAGATTTCTCATTCGTGTCTCAGGAATGATGGGTATTAGAAGCCCATTTTCATTTTGTCCCAAATTTTTGTTTTTGTCATAGCCCTTGGTGAGCATCATTTGTAAGCCTTTAGTGTTGTCATCCATAGGTAGATCGGTTGTCAGTCTATTGTCTTGGTACAGGAGGTGGGATGGGTCCTCTATTACTTCCCAACTGAGATCTCCCCAACTTCTAAAGCTGGAAGATTCTGCAATGAATGTTTGGGATGAGGAGGCGTCATTTGATTGTGGTCATCCTTGTGACCTGGGACATTGTGGTAACTCTCCTACCACAAAATCATTCTTTGGAATTGTATAGTTCCCACACCCATTGTCCTAAATTATGACCTTGATATCAGAGATGGCAGGGATGGCGGGGGTGGCGGGTGTCTCTGTCACACAAGTGGAGGCGAGAGTAGTTGGGTCAATGTACGTTGTTGATGGGCCTTCATCATTTTTAGGCACTTGGGGGATTTTTTAATATTTTTCCTCTAGGCTCTTACAGTAAGAGAATGGTTTGGGATCCCCATGGATAGTGACCTCTTGGCCTTGGTATGTGAACTTGAAACATTGGTGTAAGGTTGATGCTACTGCTTGCATCGCATGGATCCACGAACGTCCCAGGAGAATGTTATAAGGCAAGTCGAGGTCAAGGACTTGATAGGTGGTTTCCATAATTGTTGGCCCTACTTGAATAGGGAGTTGGATTGTGCCTTGAGACACTCTTTCTTGATCATCGTAAGCCCTGATTGTGATGCCTTTGCCTTTTTCAATGGAATCCTCTGAGATTTTTAGATTCTTTATGAGCTTGAGGGAACAAATGTTTAAACTTGCACCTCCATCCACCAAGACTCTCTTGACTTTGTTCTTATGCACTAGGACCTCCAAATGGAGTGCACGGTTGTGAGATGGTTGAGTGGGAAAATCTTGACCAAAGAATGTAAGAATATTTGGGGTAATGATGTTTCCGACCATAGCTTGGAATTGTTCCGCATCAAGATCCGTGGGGACGGTGGATCAATCCAATGCTTCCTCAAGGATTTTCCTATGGGAAGATAAAATTTTCAGCAACTCCATGATGGAGATCTGAGATAGGGTTCTTTTCAATTGGTCAAGGACATTCTAGCCATTGGGAACAGATCTTGGGTTGGAAGTGGGTGACCCTACAATGGTGATTTTCCCGCCTCTTGTGGTGACTCCACAATCAACCTGGGCTCCTTTGATGGTGATAGTAGCGCAATATTCATCTAGGGATGCGATGACATGGTCGTTTACATGATTCGCGCTCTTGAAGGTACCCTTTCCCTCATCATTTTTATTGTTCCCTTTGTTATGATTAGGCATCGGATTCATGTAGATCTTGAGGTTTTGATTTCCTTCTGGTTGTTCCATGTTTATTATTTTATCATCAATAAGGTCTTGAATCAGGTTTTTCAACCTCATACAACTAGAAGTTGTGTTTCCCTTGATCTTATGGAAATCACAAAGGTGATTTTTGTTATACCACAACGGTTTTACCAAGGGTTCTTGATAATTTTCATAGGTGGGGATTGTGATGATTTTTTCTGCCACTAGCCTCTTCATGATGGATTCAACCAATTCTCCAAGGGTTGTGTACTTTTGCTTGGGGGAGTTTTTGTTTTGCTAGGGTGGTCCCCTTTGATCATTCACATTGTTGATCATTTGATTGTTTGGCTGTTGTGTTACCATGTTAGCTTGATGATTGTTTTGATTGTGGTTTTGGAGTTGTTTTTGGGGTGCGGGTGTGTTTTGCCAAGGAGCATTGATGACAACTTTGGCATCGACAACACCATCATTGGTAATGTTTTTGTTCTTCGTCCATGTGTGAGGTTTGTCATTATAGCTGGTGGATGGGTGATTGTTTTGTTGTTTAGGATATGTGGGCGTCCCTCCTTGTGCGATAAGGGCTCGTTCAATGTTGAGCACCTTGGAGATCAATTGGTCATACGTGGTGATACCTTGCATTTTGAGATGGAATGCCAAGGATCCTTAAAGATTTGATATGATAGTGAAAACTTTTTGTTCTTCAAGCATGGCCCATTTACTCCAATTGGCCTTGGATCGCCATCGTTGTAAGAAGGAAGCAAATGATTCGTTCTTACCTTGTTTCAAAGTTGATAGTTCCTCTAGATTGACATCCATACCAATATTGAATGCGTAATTTTTGATGAATGCATCTACTATCTCTTGGAACTTTTTGATGCTAGGAGGAAGGCAAGAGAACCACTTCATGGCTTGGCCAGCCAAACTTCTAGGAAATAGCTGCATCAGATATGTATCGTCATACACGACTTCCATGCAATGCACCTGGAATTCCCTGATGTGATCTTCAAGGTTTCCCGTCCCACGGTATTTATCAAATTTTGGATCTCAAATCCCTTTGGGAATGGTTTCATTGCAAGACTCCTATCAAATGGATAAGGACACAAGTTGATGGATGTCTTCGTGGTTTTCCCTGACTGAAGATCAAGCACTTGTTGCGAGAGCAACCTGATTTGTGTTGTCACATCGTTTTGCGAATCAGGGGGTGGAGTGAAGGTGTTTTGCAGTGGTCCAATTATTGGTGAGATGGGTGGATTGGTTGGTGTGTTGATGGATGGTGCTTGCACATTTTGATGTGCCAATTATGTCTGTAATTATTGTTGTACCAACAACGCCTGTTGTTGGTCCTGTTGTTGTTGTGCTAATAGTGCCTGTTGTTGAGCTTGATGTTGTTGTGCTAACAACGCTTGTTGTTGGGCTGCTAATTGGGCTACTTCTTGTTGTTCTTGGTATTGCTTCAGCGCTTGCTAATATGCTTGTTGTTGGGTTGATTGTTGTTGTGCGAGATACTACACTTGTGCTTGTGCTTGCTGAGCTTGGTATTGGGATTGAGCTTTTTGTGCAGCTTGTGTAGCTTCTTGTTGATGTTGTAATAAGGCTTGGGCTTGTGCAGCCTGTTGTGCTTGTTGCACTTGTAGTGCGGCTTGGGCATCCTAAGCAGCTAATTGTGTTTGCGCTTGCTGAGCGGCTAATTGTGCAACTTGTCAATTTTGGATTTGTTGGAGTTCCTTCTGATAGGAAACTTGCAACACAATGTTGTATTGGTTTGATGTGTTTGAATTGGGTGGCGGTGTTGGTGGTGGTAGATTTGGAATGGTGTTTGTTGTGGTGATGAGAGGTATCGTTGTATTGATGATTGGGATTTGGGTGGTGGATGGTGCAATCGATATACTTGGTCCTTGAGAGACCATGTTTTGAGATGTTTGGGGGATGGTTGATGATGTGATGGTGGTGGCTTGTGTTATTGGGGTGGTTGCCATCTGTTGTTGCGATGTCGATGACAAGATGGGAGGATTCAGTATGATATTTTGATTGATGATTGGGGGTTGATTTGATTTTGTTGATTGATGTTTGGTAAAGGGGGAAGCTCTAAACTGAGAGGTGATGTGGATATTGATGGCAAGGGTGGAAGTGGGGGAAAAGTGAGAGGCATACTCCCTTGAGTAAATGATGAAGATGTAGGGTCAAAGATGCCCCTTGGTCCAAATAAATCACCTTCTTCTTGCGAGGTCATAGGGAGAGAGGTTTGAGGTGTTGTGTGAAATGATGATGATGGGTCATTAGGATCATGAAAGGTGAGGGGGACATATGGATGTGATGGATTTTGTGGTATGGTTTGTCCCAAGATAGTGTTTGCGTCCAAATATTGATTGTTCACGAGGGGGTATGTTTTTAGTGCATTGAGAAATGTGCTTCCCTTATTAACAATGGGTTGAGTTGGAGCAATGGATGATGTAATTTGGGGGATGGGTTGAGTGATGCTTTGGAATGGAGGTGTGGATGAAATTGGGGGCATGGATGAAATTGGAGGCATGACCCCAAAAAAAATTTCTACAATGGTGCTCACATCAAAATTGGAAGGGAGTTTAGCCCCTTGTTTTGCTAATTCAAGCATGTATAGTGAGGGATTGAGTCTCATCATGATATTGATAATTCTATGATTCTCGGGATTTTGGACCATTTCGACGATCTCATCTTGTGTCATTCCAAAGGCATTATTGGTGATATCCTCTACTTGACCTTCCTCTTGAGGATTTTGTGATGATGAGGGAAATTTAGTTAGAGGATTGCTTGATCCAACAGGATTCATTTCAGAATTTGTTTGACTTAGGTCACTTGAAGTGGATGTTTCTTTTTTGGCTTCCATGTTCCTCTTGTGTTGAGATCTAGTTTGAACCATAAAATGAGGTTCAAAAGAGAAGATCTAGGATGATTAAGGATCAAAGGGGAAATGATGAAGTGTGTGAAAGACGGATGATATGGATGATTGAACTCTTAGAAGATCTTGAGGGGATGCTAGACTTTTGGGACTTTTTTGGATTCTTGGATTTGTTTTGGACTTGATTTTTTGGATTCTTGGATTTTTTATTTGACCTTGATTTGGTTTTGTATTGCTTTGATTTTGGGATAATGAATAAATGGATCCTAATATGTTGGATGTTATCTATGGGATAGACTTGTTCACAATATTATAATTTGACTAAGTGTAAGGAGAAGGATGCATCTACCCACACCTAACCAAACAAGATGATAATTCAACTAAGCATATGGAGAAGGATGCATCCACATACACCTAGCTAAACAAAATGATTTGATGATAATTTAACTAAGCATATGAAGAAGGATGCATCTACATATACCTAGCTAAACAAAATTGGTTTTGATGTTTGATTCAAGGATTTTGATTTGTTTTAAGGATTTCATGGATTTGCCAAAAAGTATAGCATGAAGGATGATTTCAAGATTTCAAGAGTTGTTGGTGAGATGATTTTGGTTGATGTTTGAAATATGGATGAAATTATTGATTTGATCCTATGTGTACCTAGAAAGACTCTTGCTTACAAGACCTCGGTTTTGAAGAACATGCTTTACTCTAAACAAGATGCTCAAATTCCTGAAAAAAGATTTGGATTTTGACAATAATAAAATGAGTACAAACCGGGATTGTTTCTTGAAGCTCTTCTATAAAAGTTGAAAAGTAATCTTCGTCTGAATTCATAGAGCGTTGAGAGACGCTTTTGATGTTCTTTTGGACTAAGATCTTTTGAGTTTGGTTTCTAGATTTTGATCTTGCGTGAAATCATTTGAGACACATGTGTGGGGTTCAATTGTTTTTAGCTTTGCTTAGTGACTTCTTTTTACCACAAACAATTCTTGATTTAGCTCTTGAGACTAGATGTCCAATGTCTTAACTTCTTCTCATCCCATAAAGTGTATTATGTGGAACTTTGATGAAATCAAGGAAAAATTTACCTATTGTTGACTTTAGCAAGCAAATTGAGATATTAATCTAAGTGTTTAGAAACCTCTAAGGATAAAATCCCAAGGGAAAGCAATAACACATGAATCTTGTCAAAGATATTTGCCTCCTAAAGGGTTTGAAGTTTTGATGAAAATGTTGAATGTTTGTTTCCAAATGTTTACGAACAAGCAAAGTGTTTTATTTCCAAGAACATGCATAATCCTATGGATATGAAAGACTGTATTTGTTGAATCCCCACTTGGACAATTCCAACTGGGCCTACTTTTAGCAAATGGTTAGATGCTTGAACCCATTGGCTCCCCTCCATGACACTCACTTATATGGTGAATCCAAGCATCAATACCCATGAAACTCACATGGCATACTTTCCATTTCTACTAAAAGCCATAAAAGTGTGGGGCGGCTTCAGAACGACCGTTCTTGCACCAACAAATAGATCAAGTATTTTGGCCTTTTCTAAACAAGGGTTTTAATACGGGCTTTCCGTTCATGGGGGATCATCCATTCGGCGAGAGACCATTGTTTCCCTTCTCATCGGAATGACCATCATGATACTTTCCATTCAACAAGGACCCACACTTATATACCAGTTGGAAGTCGCTTGGCTTTAGCGTGTTGCCGATTGGGTTGTTCCCTTGGGTGATTACTTTTTCTCACAAGGCATGCCCTCTAAGATAAACAAAAGCGAGAAAACATATTCGTAGTTCGACCGATCTTCGTTGAGAAACAAAGAGAGAACACACGCAATATGTTCCATTTACACTCGCAAGATGTGTTCAATTTTAATCCCAAATGAAATGTGGAGGAAATTACTTTACCCAACTTAAGATCACCAAAAAGCCTTTTGATTCTCAAGATCACCGTGAGGCGCGAGAGAAGCGCATACGTCTTTTCAATGGTATTACTTTGGGTAAGTAATTACAAGACAAAGAAGCACTTGTTCATTTTAAATCCACAAAGCAATGATTTGATTCCTTTTAGAGCACCAAAAATGAAATATGGAGATTGCCTTGTTCAATTGTTAATCCTCAAACCAAATCTAGTGAGTTTTTCCTAAAGTTCTTTTTAGACCCTTTGTAGCAAAAATTGAAAGCCTTTGTAGTGTTCTTTTTAGAGCCCAAAAGAAATTTAGTATGTCCTAAGCACATGAAAAGAAACAAATCCTTAGGGGGAATTGTGAATTCTCCAAAACTGTTAAACAAACACTAAAGTGTTCAAAAACACTTGATATCATGAGATGATGATGTCATTATGAAACTTCCACTAGGTTTCTTTTCTTCACCTTTGATTGAGCCACCCTACAAAAAACCAGTTAGAACTACAAAACAAAGGTCAGGATAGCAATTAATAACCCAGATGATCAAAATTAAAAAAAGCACATGTCATAAAAAACTTAAATTTCACTTTTTACTTCAATCCAGCGGCGGAGTCTACACAGGTGGTGCAGTTTGAGGAATCTAGCGGTGTTATATGGCATCGCTAATTTTGCAAGCAGTGCTTTGTAACAAAATAGAGAGCATGATTGTGTCAGAATTTTACCTAGCGATGCAGTTTGGAGTTTAAAAAAAAGTCAGCAACCTCGAATTGACCCAGCGGTGAAGTTAGAACTTTTGAATTTTGGGCAGGAAAGACATAGCGGCGCGGTTTGAAGTTTGAAATGGTGTTGTATGGCGACGTTGGATTGCTAGCAGTTATGTATGGCAACACTGGACTGATAGCAGTGTAGTTCCCTATAGACACACAAAAATAGAAAAAAGCACAGAATTTTTGATAAAAATGTGATTTAAACTTGAGATTTGCCCTCCTTCTAGCGCCAAATGTAGAACCCCAATCCTAATACCTACAAAACACAATAAACAAACACATAGTTAGATCAAATGCAAGTAATAATTAAGATTCCCCATGAAATCCATTAGCAATGCTCAAAATAGGAAACAAGAATGAAGAACACAATGAAAAAGAAATGAAATCCTAATAAAGCAAGCAAACTCTTGATCCCATGGGGGAATTGGTGCCAATTTGATGTGAAAATTATCCATTTCCCAACTCCTATGATGCAATGTTCATGAATGATGAAGGTTGATCCACTTTGTTTAAAATTCACTTGAGCTCCATGATGAAAAATTTACATAACCTAGCTAAGACTTTGATAAAATTGATGAAAATAGATATGCTTGAAGATGAAATTGAGTATAGTAAACTTGCTCAAATTGTGGATGATCAAATGAGGAGAGAAACCTCTTATTTATATAAAATACATGATGGAGAAATGCCCAAAATGAAGTACTTTCAACCAATGGCCAAATGCCACTTGTCAAGATGTGAATGGCAAAGGATGTGCACATTTTGATGAATGTGCACATAAATGCAATTAGGTGGAATTTGAAAATAGTGAAATGACATGTAAGAGGGAAAAAGGAATGACTTAAATGCCACTTGGCTCAATGCACAAGGACATGTAAGAAGGAATGAATGTCTTGTTGGAAGGACAAAGTCCACTTGGAGGGGTTTTCAAATTTCAAGGAATATTCTCTAAAGATGCCAAGCTGAGAGAAAATAGAGATTTAATAAATGAATTAAATGTATTTTCATGTGTAAGTGGAAAAAGCTAGAGGATGGGACATGAATTAAGATTAGATTTAATCAAGGTTTGATTAAATTAAGAGAAGGTTAGGTGATTTGACAATTTTGACTTGGATTTTAGGATTTAAATAAACCAAAGTTGAGAGGAAAATGATTTAGACCTAGTTAAATAAATATTTTTTTGATTTATTTAACTAAAGGGGATGATTGTTAGATTAAATCAAATAAGGTTTAATTTATTTAATTTAATAAGATGACCTTAGAGATTTAATTAAATAAAATGAATTATTTAATTAAATAGAGACCTAGGGTTAATTAAATCAGATTGATTAATTTAATTAACAAAAGAGAAAGACTTAATCGGATAAATAATGATTTATTTAATTAAGGGAGGAAAATTAATGAATTTAATCAAATAAGGGTATTCGATTAAATGGTTAGACAGAGGGATGATTTGGGATGAAGCGGTGTCAGTAATCAGGATCAAGCATGTTGATACATTTTCCATGTCTACATAAACTATCTACCCTAATCCAACAACCCTCTTGACCTTTAATCCCTCAGCCCTCAACCCTCAACCCTTAAACCCTATACCCTCTACCCTATACATTGGACCCTCAACCCTAATCCCCCAACCCTATACCCTCAATCCTCCACCCTCAACCTTAAACCCTCAACCCTCTACCCTTAAACCCTCTACCCTCTACCTTCTACCCTCTACCCTATGCATTAAACCCTCAACCCTCAATTCTCAACCCTCTACCCTTAATCCCTCAATCCTGAACCCTTAAACCCTAAACCCTATACATTGGACTCTCAACACCAATCCTTCAACCATATGTACCCTCAACCTTGATCCCTCAACCATATACCCTCAACCCAATACCCTAATCCCTCAATCCTATAGGTCGTCAACCCTATACCCTCAATTCTCAACCCTCTACCCTATACATTGGATCCTCAACCCTCATATATCTTTGTCCCTCCCTCCCTCTTCTTTCCTTCTCTCTCTCTATCTCTCTCCTCCATCTCTATCATCCATCCATCCCTCCCTCTACCCTAATCTCCTCAACCCTAATCTCTCAACCCTAAACCATCAACCCTTAAACCCTTAAAAACTCAACCCTAAACCCTACCCTCTACCTCTACCTCTACCCAATAATTCTACCCTCAACCCTAATCCTCAACCCTTAAACCCTTAAATCTAAGAAAAACTCTCACTCCTAATCCCTAAACTCAGATCCCTTAATCCCTCAACCTCTACCTAAACCCTCAACCCTCAACCCCTAAACCCTAATCCATCAACCTCCTACTCCTCTATCCTATATTAAGCATTGTACCTCAACCCTAATCCCTAAACCCTATATACCTCAACCTCTACCTTCAACTCAAATCCTCAACCTTCAACCCTTAAACCTCTACCCTATACATTAAACCCCTAACCCTCAATTCTCAACTCCCTCAACCCTTAATCCTCAACCCTCAATCCTAAACCCTAAACCCTCAACCCCTATACCCTCTACCCTTTACATTGGACCCTTAACCTAATCCTTCAACTATATACCCTCAAACCTATACCATAAACCCTCAACCATCAACCCTAAACCCTTTAACCCTAAACCTTTAAACCTTCTACCCTATACCCTCAACCCAATACCCTCTACCCTCAACCCTAATCCCTCAACCCTCAACCCTCAACCCTTAAACCCTAATACCCTAAACCATCAACCCTATAGGTCCACCCTAATCCTTCAACCCCTATCCCTTTCTCTCTATATATACATCTCACCTCTCTCTCCCTCCCTCTCTCCTACCCTCTCTAATTGTCTCTATCTACCCTCTCCCTCTTTCTACGTACCTCTCGCTCAATCAATCCCTACCACCCTCTTGCTCCATGTATCTATCTCTCTCTATCTGCCTCCCACTCTCTCCCTCTCTCTCCCTCTCTCTCAGGTCTCTCCCTCCCACCCCCTCTCTCTCTTAGGTCTCTCCCTCTGGAAACCTACCTAGGTAACTCTCTCTCTCTCTCTCTCTCTCTCTCTCTCTCTCCATCCCTCCCACCCTACCTAGATAAGTCCCTTTCACTCCACCCCCTCTCTCTCTCTCACCCCCTCTCTCTCACACCCCCTCTCACTACCTATCTCTCAAGTCTCTCCCTCTCACCCTCACACTCTCAAGTCTCTCACCCTACCTACATAACTCTCTTTCTATCCCTCTCTCTCTCTCCCCCCTCTCCCTCTCTCTCTCAATTATCTATCTCCCACCCCCCCTCTCTCTCTCCCTCCCACCCTACCTAGCGATGTTCCTCTCAATCCAACCCTTTCTCTCCCACTCCCTCTCTCTTAAACTCTCACTTCCACCCCCCCTCTCTCTCTTAAAATTCTCCCTCCCTCTAAAGACATACATAAATACATAATTACTTACATACATACAGGCATAATACATATGTACATACATAAAAGCATACATGTACATGTGTAGATACAATCTTACATACATATAGGCATACATACAATATACATGCATTGATATATACATGCATACATACAAGAATACATACATACAAACAAGCATACATACATACATACATACATGACATACAAGCATACATGTACATACAAATGTATAAACATACATTTAACATAAATAAAGACATAACACAAGCACGTTATACCGCACTCGCATTATGTCTTGCTAGACATGTCCCTTACAAACGCAGAAAAACCATGTCAAAACTAAGATATAACGCGAGCGTGTTATATCTTGCTTTGGGAATCCCCAAGCGTTGGGCTTGGTATTTGCCTTGGAATACCAACCCAAAGGCTTGGAGGGAATTCCCGATGACCAGAGATGTGTTTTTGCAAATTCTACAATATTTCACATAATTGGGTTCGTGCTCACCGTCAAGATTGCACGTGGTTCAATGTCAAAAAAATCGAACACCTTGGTAATGTTAGGTTCTCTCTTAGCTATCCAACGATGTATTTTTTTCCACTTTCTAACAATGTTAAGCCTTTCATCTATATTTTATTTTGTTTGTGTCTCTTTTTTGGCAAAAAGCAGTGTTTGGTGTTTTTTCGTTTTAAATTAACCGTTCATCAAAATTTCAAATAAATTACATTTTTAGAAACTAGACTCCATTCTACAAATTTAAAAAAAAAATCAACTAGTTTCCAAAATTTGTAGGGGTAGCATAGCCAAAATTCTATTTTTCAGGAAGTGTCCACTTAAAAAATTAGTTAAAAATAAAATATTCATTAAAAAATTATTAGAAAAATTGTGCATCAGTTGCATATTGTTAACTAATTTCTCACCAAAGCGATTTTAAAAATACTAAAAAAAAATTCACCATGCTAGGGATGTACAAGAGTTGCTATGTTATGTTTTCTGACAAAAACAACACCAATTTATGTACGTCCCTCTTTTGAACCCCTTAATCTTAACCATTTTCAAAATAAATTAGTAGTTTAGAAAGTAGACTTTGAGCACTTCGATCCTTATTTTTTTCCATCTCAAAAGTTTGAGTGTAACTATCCTCAATTTCACGTCCAAGGTTAATATTTCCTTATTTCAAAAAAAAAGTGGCCACTTAAGCCCCCTTTTTGGGACCCATCTTTTTGCACTTACCCAAGGGATACCTTGGTTAGCCAGAATGAGATAATTGAATTGGATGAAAATTTTGGGGTCATAGATAATGTTGGTAGCAAGAAAAGAAAAGGAAAATAAAAAATAGGGTGCAAGTGGGAAATGACAAGGAATTTTCAGCTTGATTGGGTGTCAAAGTACCCATTCATTGAAACAGTGCAGAAAGCAAACAAAGATGAACCTCCAACAGAATGTAAGTGTATAATTTGTAGTTGGAAATTTAAAAGAGACAATAAGTTCCAGCTAAATCTTGACACTATAGAAAAGCATTTCAGTAAAGTTTATGAGAAAACAAATCATAGACGGAAAAGAACAATCAGTAGTATGATGGAAATCAAAAGGAAGAATGTCATCATGTTAAGCATGTTGTGGAATATGAAGAGCATAAGCAAAGAATATCGAAGCTTGCTGCATGTGGAGGTACATTGAGGCTCAATTTGGAAAAGTAATGGAAGGAGCACAATTGGAAAAAAATTGTTCAAATGAGTGTTGTTTTTCATATTTTGTCCAGAGGGCATCCTATGACAGGCTACCCAGAATATTTTAATTTATTATATTTTTTGGGTGTTTCCCACTTTCCTAGCACACATTGGTCAGTAAACGCTGGACGGGAATGGGCAAGTTGTCTTGCTACAGTGGAAAAGCAAGATTTAAAGGAGAAAGTAAAAGAGCCAAACTTCATTGCATTATCTTTAGATGAAGTTACTACGGTAGATAATACTTCTTGGGTCTATATGCATGTGTATACTGTAAAATAGCATGTCCGCCAAACTCATCTTCTTTATGCTAATAAAATGAAGGAAAATTCAACATCACAAAATCTATTTGAACTAGTCAAGAAATCTTTGAATGAAATTGTAGGTATGAATGACTTGACAGTTGCCAAAAATTTGGTGTCTGTAGGATCTGATGGAGCTGCAGTAATGCAAGGTCACAAGACCAATGTCTACACAAAGTTACAAACTACTTGTGCACCATACATGCTTGGCATTCACTACATGGCCCACAGAATGAATTCAGAATTTAGAATTGTAAGCAAGTATCCAACAATATCAAAAGTTGAAAATCTAGTCCACGAGCTCTACGCATACTTCTATCGAAGTCCCCAAACGTTTCGTGGAATTTCAAAATTTTGTTGAGGTAATAACAGTAGGAAACAAGCTTCTCAAGGATTTTGATACCAGATGGATCTCCTTGCATAGACCAGCGCAACAAGTTCTTTCAAAATATTGATCCTTGATTGGAGTAATGTAAGAGCATCGCAACACAGTAAACAAAACTCCTGACCTCTTACATAGGTTAAGCGATATAGAGACACTCTTGACTTTAGCCAGTCTTCTCCCCATGTTGGATGAAATGAACAATCTTGTGAAGAAATACCAAGATAGAACTATGTATATCAATGAATATACCAAACTACATAGAATGACATGCATGGCCCTTGATAATCTATATCTAGAGCTAACTTCTGAAAGCCCAAAATTTTTAAGATGGCAAAAAATTACAGATATGAATCATCCTGAAAATTATTTACAATGTAATGCAAGTAGGCACTTATGTGTCTTTGTATGTGGATTTGATATACCATTGTACGATAGTCAGGCGCTCTATTAGAGAAGTACCTATTACAAATGAATCTTTTAACGACATTGTTAAATCTGTTAGTGATTATTTGAAGGAAATTTCAAAATATCTTTCCACAGATATTTATAATAGATTCCCTCAAGAAGAAATACTTGAAGCCATGGCTATTGTGTGTCCTCAATTTTGGATTCAAGACAACCGAGATAGCCCAAGATATTTTCATGATAAAGTAAATATCTTGACTGAACACTTTTCGAAAAGTGTAAAATACAACGAGCAGACAATAGAAGGAATTATAAATGGAGATAAGCTTAGACAACAATGTAATCATTTTGAAAGAAGTATGATGGACCAGTTTGATTCCATGGAGAATCCCTTTGAATCGGGATCAATAACAAAGGCTTGGACAACCTTAGGTTAGAGTGAAATATTGTGTAGTTTGATATCAAAATATTTTAAACTTGTTGATTTATGACAAAACAATGATATTGGGGTCGATGGAGGATGAGAGAGTTCTCAGTTCATTGGTGTTTTTGAAATCAAAGATAAGAAACAAACTAGACAAGAATTTGGAAAATTGCTTGAGGGTGAAAGGAACTCCGTATAATGTCAAAAAAAATCCTTTTGAAAGGGCACTCACAATCTGAAGGTCCATAGGCGAAAGAAGATGGTTGTGCAACACTTCAAATGTTGGTAGTGGTGGCACTAACAATGGGACAAATGACAGTGACACAATGAATGTTGAATTTGAGACGCAGGGCAAAGAAAATGAAGACTAGACTCAAAATCAAGACGACTATTTTACTTTATCTCAAGTTGAATGTCAGTTTGAGGACCTTGACTTGATTTGGGAAATGGAAGTGAATTAGTAGTTTTTTGGTATTTATACTGCACTTCATGAAACATATTCTAAACTATAGTTAATGATATTTTATATTGTATTCCATGAAATTGTGATATTTTATATTTTATATTGTATTCTATGATATTGAATTTGATATGTGATTATGCATCATTTTTTATAGTTTATGAATTATTTTGATCAGTGTCTTATCTACAACTGAGTCAGAAAATGAAATATACTCCTACAACAAACCAACTCATAGTCATGGGTTCTTATAACCTCACCGCCTTACAATGAGAAACCAAGAAAATAACAACATTTATCACACTACTTCCTATTGCATTGTCATTCACACAATCTTTGATAAATAACTGAAAGGAATATTAATCCATTCCTTCAACAGAAGCTAACAATTCAACATCCATAACATAAACACATGATGTGATATGACAACTTATAAATAACCCTTGGTTATTTTGAGTCAAAAGGTAGTGAATACAATACTGGAGAGCAAGATAGGTCGATATTCAAAATTTAAAAAATACACTTAAGTATTTGAGTCATCTTTTGTTATTACAAAGAAAAAATACAACATTTCCTATATGTGTTATCAAATAGCTTAAACTATGCAAAAAGAGCTTACAGGGAATGAGATGAAAGATCAAAAATTAGAACGCTTTGAAATTTTGAATGGGGCTTGGGATTCCCTTTTATAACATAAGGGAAGCAACAAGCAAAGAAGTGAAGAACCTCATCCCAAAACTTTCTGAAAACCAAATTCTCAAATAGGAGGCATAGGAATAAAAGCATGGATCCACTCACAAGCCAGGTAAAAAATTATACTTTTCATTCCATTCCTTAATCATATCCTCAAAAGGCCAGTCATGAGCTAAGAGATTTTCCGAATTCTCCAAATTTTGATGATACTTGGTATCAAGTAAAGCACTGGCCTCTCTACAAAAAGTTTCCATATTTTTTTCTACATCGACCATCCTGTCTAAATAGGAATCAAGTTGATTTAAGTCAAGATTGTCATATTTGCAAATCAGAGGGAGGAGTGTGGGGATTACAATATTGAAACCATCCTTCCATTTCTCTAGGGTCTTCAAATCCCCATTATCTTCTAATAGTCAGGGTACAACCCTTCTTTCAAAATTTATGAAAGAGTATTCTTTCTCGTGCAGCTTCAATTATACTTTCCAAATACCCTTTGTGATTCTATGCCATCTTGATAATCTCAAAATTAAGATAGATACCAGGTGGGGCATTAGATGTGTGTTTAGATCCCTTATACATACCTTCCAAAGATGAAAATCTAGGAATCCATTGTTCAAATATACATTTGAGCCGCTCTTGATCCCCACTTACTCTGGTAATGGCATTTCTCGAATTCAGATATGACACATGGGTATTTTCCAACCTTCTTAAGATTTTAGACAATTTGTGCTCTAGGATGTATGATGCAATGCACACATTCTCCTTTTTTCTAATTATGCTAAGCATTCTTCAACTATCGTCCATCATTTGAATCTTTTCTTTAAGCTCTACATTTTCAATCATCACATGAGCATGGGGACTATAGAGGAGGAGCCTACTTCCTGCACACTTTCAAGAAGGGATTTTTGTTTAGCCAGTGATACCTGCTGCTAGTTGTAAGCTTCCATGAGATCATTATGTTCCTTCAACATTGTATTAAGTCTATCTTGAAACCTTCGAACACTAGCTCCATTAAACTTGGCAACATTTATCACTAATGCAGCAGCTTCAAGGGAACCCTCTTTACATTCAAGATCCCTTTGATACCCTTACCCTTCGATGCTTCAATGATCGGAGGCTTGTTTGTAGTTGGGGAAAGGGCCCAGATTGCAAGGGCTTCCCAATGTTTGTCAAACCCTAATCCTAACAATGCCATCTTTGCTTCCTCTTATGTGGAGAAAACTTCTCCTTATTGTTTCCTAATAGTATCAAAGACAATTGCAAAAGAAATGTCCCATTCAGGGAGCAATAGCAATCCACTATCTTCCACCATTCTTCTCCCTTCATCAGGCGTAATGTTTTTGCACTCAAAATTCATTTTTGCTCTTACCTTTGTAGCTACTTCATCTTACTTTTCTCTAGGCACATATGCTTGTGCTAATTGAAGTATTTTAAGGTACTCCTCCCTCTTTGATCTCAAAACAAACTCTTTAAACTCCTGGGATTTTATAAAATCATCATCAGAAATGAATTGTGTACAGGCCAATTCCCTCACATCATTGAGGTTATCTCTCCCCATAGCCACGTCTAGCCCGAACCTTTGTTGAAGAAGGCTAACAATATTTGGTCTTGGGTAGGATGGCATATATTGTTGAATTTCATCCATGGTGATATGAACATCTTCACTTTCATCTGGATTGATGGGATTGTCAACCAACAATGGCGATTGCTCAACTTTCATCCTCTTCTATGGTTGCTCTCTTAGGGGAGAATTAGAATCCACACTGATTATTTGATTGCTAGGGGAAGGAGAGGGAGTGACCTGTGGTGGGTTTGATTGTACATTTTCTCTAATAATAGGCCCTTGGGGCCTTCTGATAGAAAGGTCATGTCTAGGCCACTTTGTTGGTTTCTCTTCCAAGATCAGGGCTTTACCTACAACTCTATAAAAATTCTTCAAGACCACCTCAATCCTGGAAATTGGGTCAACAATATCAGAAAATGCTCCATGATAATCCTTATAATTCTTTATCCTTGCAGCCTCTGCCTTGTTGAATGCAAACCATTTCACCTTTCTATTTTTTACCTCAAATTCATCCTTGTAATTTCTTATGACATCTTTGTTTAAATCAACCTGATGGAGAAATTCGAACCTTCTGAGCCTTTTCATAACCTCCTATATGAAACCTTTAGGGTCAAAATCCCTGACATTTAACTGAGATAACCTATATTCCCCAAGCATTTTTTTCAACCTATCTAAGCCCTCTTTGGTAAAAGTGAAATCTAAAAAGGCAATAACATAAGGAAAAAAAGACCCTTTTTTTGTTTGCCTAAATGAAAATGATCAGTCTCATTCAATTGCCACATAATTTCCATGAATTCCAACCTGGGTGACACATATCTGGGTAGCACATGGGGGCCTTTATGGCACCCATATATTCTAATAACAACTGAGTTGTCATTGAGGTAAAAATCTCCCCAGTTATGTTGTACTCCTAACTTCAACCTCCTCTTTTTGGGCCTAAGGAAATCCAAAATTTCCTTGTGCAATTTGACTTCAGGTAGACTCTCACCCAACCTTTCCATGACTTGTCTTACAAATCAATTCTCAAAATAAATATAATCGGAATCATTACAATGTTTGTCTAAAATATGGGTCCAACTTTGCATTGGGAGATCGTTGCCCTCTTTATCTTTCATGTTCAGTTGTAAAACTCTACTGAAATGATCTTTCCCTTTGTACAAAAGCATATGGAAAAGGAGAGAATACCACATGAAATTCACCTTTGAATCCTTATCACTTTTCCTTCTCTTAATGTCCACAAGTCGATTGTGAATAGCATCAGTTAAAAAGTGGCATAGTCAAAGTCACTATTGACAAAAGGATGGTGTACATCAATAGCCATATACATAAGAGGTGTCTCCATTTTTTAGCTTGCATTTTGTCCCAACACATGGAATAATGCCCAATATGTTCTTCTCAAATAGTCTTCAAAAGACTTGACATCAAAAGGTTCATGTTTGATATCAGGGATTCTCAATGACTTCCCATAGAAGCTTTTATGTCTAAACCTAGGGAGTCATTTCACTCTAAAGTTATTTCCATCTTGCTTGTATTTTCTTCTAAAAGAAGAAAAATCTATAACCTTATTTGTGGCCACATTGAGTCTAAAAACCTCAAAAATAAACTCCTTGGTTATATCCATTATGACACTTCCATCCAATGCCCTAATTACTCTGATATTTTCATCATACCCAGAAGCAAAGCATTTGATGAGTTCCACATTTATAAAGACATTAGGAACAACTAGCTTCCCCAAATCATAGGTCCATGCATTGGATATAGGGGAATGATAGTTTCTTTTTCCACACCAGTGTAGGAACAATTCCCACCCAGTGACAGTGTCATCCTAGTACTTCATCTCAGCATCTCTGCAATTTTTGGCTATGTCTACTATCCCCTCTACTGCATTAGGACCGAGGTTATGTTGACATTGAGGCTTTTTCCAAGAACTTGACAACTAGGATAAAATATCATCCTTAAAGGGTCTTTTAGATGTAGAGCCAGAGGGTTGGGTGTTTGACCGACTCATCATTCCAGAATGATTTAAAACTGATTTCTACAATATTTTGCAATAGAGTTTGCAGACCTGATTATGAGCTTCAAGAATAACAATGGTAAATTTTTCCAAGGGTGTACCTATTTTTTAGTTCAGCTCAAGTTGACGTAGAACAGGTGCACCTCTACAGTTTTTTCTACTATGCCAAACCAAACAAATGAATTGAAAATTTATGATCCATCATCCATCACATCCAGCATTACTTCTTGTTCATGCAAGTGTAGTTCATTCATCTACCTGTTTATCAATTTTGAACGTGGGTCGTCCATCTGGAAAGTGACGTACAAATCTAAAATTTCAATGATGAGTAAAGCCTTGATTTTCTTGAAAATGATGAAATCATCCCCTCTGTCCAACAGAATTCTCCCATGTCCCATGTGAGAATATCACCACATAGTGCCCTTCTATGGTTCCACAACAAAGAAAAGGACATTCCACTATGGGCCCGCAGACTTGCGGAATCCTTTATCTTTCACCACGTAATGAACATAAAACAATAAAATTACATAAAATTAAATGTTTTAATTTTGATTTTATATCTGATATTAAAGGGGAACTTCCTAGCAAAGGGACTGGACTCACAACATTGATACCCATAATTCATAACTTAAAGACCAATAAAAAAGTGAACGATATCAACAAAAAAAATAAGAACGCCAAGGTGTTAGGATAATAGGGTTTGAGAAAGCCCTAGGTTGTAGACCTAACAACCCTAATTTAACTAGTTGAGGATGTGTGTGTGTGTGAAATGTGCAAAGTTAGTATCAACACAAACCTTAATGAAACGATTTATATTCAAAGATTCGAAGCAAAGTAAACTATTCTAAATTGCATCTTAATGAATCTTTCAAGAACGTCTCATTGTCCTCTATTCCTAAAGATTTATTAAACCGTTTGGCCCTCAGATATCTATGAGCATAATGGTTGTTAAAATGACTACTTAGGAAACAAGATAACATTCAACATGCAAGCCAATCTAATGCCTACATGAAACTATATGAAAACAATGATGATGAATGCTATGATGAGTGGAGGATGATGTTTATGATAAATGAACAAGTGGAGGTGGATGCTATGGTATTGAACTAGGATGATCTATATATGATTCTACATATGCTCAAATGCAAACTCAAAATGAACTAATCTAAAATGCAACTATGATGCAAGATTTAAAGCTAAGATGTAAATGCAAAGTAAAACATGAAGTTAGATGCAATTATAAGACTCCAAAATGCTCCAAGCTCCAATGATAAAACCTGCATGATAACTTTACTTCAAATGTGGATGCAAAATACAATGCCCAAGGGTTGTATTTATAGCCTTTTCCAAGCATATAGTGAGGTGGCACTAATCAACGGTCCAAATTTGAATAAGAAGAATGGATGGTGAGGATGAAGAGAATCAAGATGTTGTCCTCTTGACCAAAGACAACGTGCCATTTGGATGGAAGAATCTCTTGACCAATGGGCAACATGCCATTTGGATGGAAGATTCAAGTGTGTGAAGAGAAGACCTCATGTGCTTCCAAAACTGGTGGAAGTGTGGGAGGAATAAATCATGTATTCCAAAAGTGGGTGGAAGTGTGGGAAGAATAAGTCATGTGCTCCAAAATTAGTGGAAGTGTGGGAGGAAATGAGCCATGTGCTTTTTGAAATGAGTTGAAGATAATTCTAATTAAAAATTAGAGTTATCTATTTTCATGTGACCTTGGTGAGGTGGCAAAAAAAGTTGTAGAAATGTGCTCTAATTCCTAATTGGAATTAGTGAAGATTAATTAAATAAAACAAGTTTAGGGAACCTTGTTTATTTAATTAATTTAGAAGAATATGTTTTGGAGTTGGAGAATTTAGAAAATGAACAATATAAATAAATTGAGCATTTATTTATATGTAGTTGGAATATTAATCAAATAGCTGGTATTTAATTAATTAAAGGTGATGACCATTTTTAGGTGTATACATTTTTCCCCTCTTTGAAGTAATGTTTTTACACGTTGCTTCAAAGAAAAATTTGATACCAATCCTCAGAAAAGTTTTCGATGCCCCAGATGATGCCCTAGACGTTGATTTTCAGGTACTGACGGATATATGCCCCCTCGGGAGATAAATTGGTGAATTTTTTAATTTGAGGATTTTTTGATGATTTGATCATGATTTCAAAATTTTATGATCCAGAAATGATTTATCTCCCGAAAAGGAAGATTGAGCCTGCCAGATTGATTAATTGATTAATTGATGCCTTATGTTTCCTCCTTGTGTTTGATGTTTGATGATCACGTTCAGCCTTTGTGTTGATGATGATTGATGATGTTGATAGATTAGATGTCCATCGATCTCATGATAGGTGAGATGCAATGATAGGATGATGATAATTGACCTCATGATAGGCGAGGATCAGTTATAAGTTGATTGATTTGATAAACCTCATGATAGGCGAGATTGGATTGATTGAACCTCATGATAGGCGAGGTTGATTTGATTGTTGAACCTCATGATAGGTGAGGATCAATGATAGATTGATGATTGACCTCATGATAGGCGATGATCAATGATAGTTTGATTGATTGACCTCATGATAGGCGAGGTGCATTGATTGATGAACCTCATGATAGGCGAGGTTGGATCGATTGATGAACCTCATGATAGGCGAGGTTGGATTGATTGATGAACCTCATGATAGGCGAGGTGCATTGATTGATGAACCTCATGATAGGCGAGGTTGAATTGATTGATAATATTGTTGATTTGCAATATGTTATGATCATAGGAGGATTTTTGCATCTAGTGCAAGAGGATTCAGATTTGATTGGGCAATGTGGTTTGACTTCTATGATTGATTGATATGCCCTAGTATAGGATTGATTAATGTACTGAGACTTGATGATGTACCGAGACCTGATGTACACACTGATTCAATTGAGACATTGATCATGTACCTCTTGATTTAAGACATTATGATACACTGCCAATTTTGATATTGATGTATCTCTTTATACCTTTGGATATCCTTGTACACTTTGACATCATTTTGAGTTATATGATATGCAGTGATGATTATGATCTATGTGTCTATATGATGTTTATAAATGATTATGATGGATGCATTTTATTTCTATTTTATGATGCTATGTGATGTTCTACATGATGGTGATATGATATGTTATGGATGCAAGTGATGATGTAACTAATGTGTTATGATTATATGATTCTTTATGAATGATGTATATATGATGGATGTGATGGATCCTATTATGCCAATGAAATGTGATTCATTTTATGTTTTTATTCTTTTCTAATGCAAATAAATGATGCAATGGAGAAATGTATGATGTATGAAATGATGATGCTTTATATGTATATGATGTTTGTATGATGATGATCATCATGATTATGATGATTATGTAATGATGATGCTTGTGTGATGATTTATTTGTGGGATGTATGCAATGATGATATTATAATGCATGGTTGATGATTTGATCTGCTTTTATGGATGATGTTTTATGCTATGTGAGATGGATGTGATTATGCAAGTGACATGTGATGTTTATATCCAGTTAGTCCTTTATCAATCTTGGATTTGAGTAATAAAAAATTCATCTTCACTACTGGTTTTAGATGTTCATAACAAGGGCATTATATCCTTGTTAATCAATCATGTTTTTCAGTAGCTTTTTCTTCTTGGAAATCTTACTCTGTTGGATATGTCTTTCAATATTCTTAATGGACCAATTTCTTAATCCATTAATAATGAATGAGATGATTGTGATTATGCAAGTGAGATGCAATGCACTTCTTTTTGTGTTTTCTGATGCAAATATTATGATGTGATGCATGGATGGATGAATGATGTGATAATGCCTATATGTTGTGAGAATGCTTTCTAGTGTATGCAAATGATGATGCAACTGATATGCAACTGTATGATGTGTTTTTGTTTAATGTCAAGTGTACTCAATCCATTGATAAAAGAGATAACATCATTGTTGTAGCTTGGAAACTCCATAAATACAAAATGCAAACTAACATGGATGCAATCTACTTTAACCATGCAGATCTCGTATGCAAAAGTTGTCATTTGTATCAGCCAATTTGTCGTGCACTTTTTCATCATTGGGCCTTTAAAATGTTGAAAGTGGGTACAAGCATCAATGGTATATTTTAGACCATGATGACTTGAGTACTACTATGATGTTTGATAGTGCAAGTTAACACAAGCATCTAAGTATAATTAAACCAAGATGACCTAAGCATTACTTGCGTAAACAGACAAGAGTTAATCCTTTTCCTATGCAAATTCAGAATGTCATCAATGATACTTTGTAGCGCATGTCTCACGACAATTTGCACAGTAGTAATGATCAACTCACAGACAACAGACAAAGAAAAATTATACTCCTTCCTGGCTCCTCTAGTTTGATACATCATCGAGGGGCTCCAGAGATATGATAACAAAAATCAAAGTACAACAATTGAACATTTGTGTTTAACGTGATAAACCCATGATTCAGAAGAGCACCATCCTTTTGATTTGATTTTATGGTTGATTTTCTGATGTTTTTGGGATTTTCTCAATTTTCCAAATTTTAGGCATTTTCTAAGATTTTGACCAAGAACCTAACCTAAAGACCTATCCTAGGGGCCTCGGGGGCTAATTAAAGATTAGCCTTGCCTACATTATACATGCAGAGACCACGTAGTTTGACTGACTCAACCGATTTACAGGACCAAGATATGAACAGACGAGAGATGACAACTAATTACAGCGAACCGCTAAAGGACTTGACCTAGGGTGTCTCGGGGGTTGATCAAAGATTAGCCTTGCCTACGTTTAAGCTCAAAGACAACGTAGTTCGACAAGACAACTCTATTTTTGACTTTTTGACTTTTTGACCTATTTTTTGATTTTGATATGATACGGATGTTTGATGTGTTTTTGATGGTGATTGATGTTCAATGTTGGGTTGCATTTTAATCATTGTTTTTGTTGCATTTGTCTTACTGTTGTTTGTCTATTGGTTAAAGCTCAAATTATGTTGCCTTCGGTGAGTTCAGGATTTTGCCCCAGTCTAGGGTGAGACACGATCATGATGCCAGGATATGTACATGGTGCTTTCAAAGGATACGCAGATGGATAGTGAAAGCAAATGGCGAAAGTGAATGGTCGACATGGTCAAATAGATGGAAAAGCTAACCTATCACAAATAGTGTCTGTTGCCAGGTTTTCACTACTTTTTTTTATTGCACTTTTTCAGATTTTATATTTATTTATTTATTTATTTTTGTATTTTTTTTATTTCTGATTTTTTTTTGTTACCAAGACACCTGTTTGCTGGGTTTTCATCAAGGCAACTATTTTTTTAGGACATTTTCTAATGTTTTTGGTATTTTTCAGGACCTTTTCCCCAATGCACTTGGATGATTCAAGTGTAGAACTTCTTGAGATGCAGGTTGTTGAGGGGTTCATCAAACAAATCCCCTTATGGTGTAGACAACTGATATGCTCCCGATCCGAAGACTTTTGTGACGATGCCTTGATCTTGTGTGAATGACCATGCTGGATGAAAGGACCCAATCGGAATGAATAACATGAGTGGAAAATATGATGGATGATAGAGGTGACGGATGAAAGACGTTATGATAGGATCTCTAATGTGCACGTTATATGGGCCATCAGGCTTCAAACAAAAAGGAGCTCCAAAAGTGGTTGGAAGTGTGAGAAGAATAAGTTATGTGCTCCAAAATTAGTGGAAGTGTGGGAGGAAATGAGCCATGTGCTTTTTGAAATGAGTTGAAGATAATTCTAATTAAAAATTAGAGTTATTTATTTTCATGTGACCTTGGTGAGGTGGCACAAAAAGTTGTAGAAATGTGCTCTAATTCCTAATTGGACTTAGTGAAGATTAATTAAATAAAACAAGTTTAGGGAACCTTGTTTATTTAATTAATTTAGAAGAATATGTTTTGGAGTTGGAGAATTTAGAAAATGAACAATATAAATAAATTGAGCATTTATTTATATGTAGTTGGAATATTAATCAAATAGCTAGTATTTAATTAATTAAAGATGATGACCATTTTTAGGTGTATATAGAGGATTACCAAGAAATTTACGCTAGGGTTATAGGATAATAGGGTTTTAGAAAGCTTTAGGTTGTAGACCTAACAACCCTAATTTAACCAATTGTGGATTACCAAGAATTTTATGCTAGGGTTTTAGGATAACAGGGTTTTAGAAAGTCCTAGGTTGCAGACCTAACACCCTACTTTAACCAGTTGAGGATTACCAAGAATTTTATATTTTAAATTGTAGTTGATATTTTATATTGTATTTGATATTTGATATTGTATTTCTTGAAATTATGTATCAGATTGAATAAATTAACATATTATTAATAATTTCATATTTTAATTGTGTTAAACATGTACTCAGTGATTCATCACTTAACTCAATGCTTAATAACATATTAACAATAGTAGCATATACAACAATGAAGATCAACAATCGTTTAATGTGTATCTAGTAGTTGAAACCAGACTTTTTCTTCAAATGATAAAATAAATAATATAGATAATTGAACATGAACACATTACTGAATTTGAGTTATTTTATTGATTTTCAAATGAAGGAATACATAGAGGCAATGCAAAATCTTGCTCAAAGATAACTCTACACAGAGCTGAGTTGGAACTTGGAAACTCATATTATCAATATCAAATCACTCTATCCCCTCAGATTACTCAAAATGTACAAGTTGACATTGCGCATCTAACTCTGATCTACTAACATCATTTCATCCTAAATCATTCCCTAACCTAACCATTTAATTGAATATCTTTATTTGATTAAATTCATTTGTTTTCTTCTCTTAATTAAACAAATCATGTGTTTAATTAAGTCTCTTAAATCATTCTACATCTCTTTTAATTAAATAATTAATTTTATTTAATTAATTAAATCTCTAAAGTCTATCTATTAAATTGAATAAATTAAAATCTTATTTAATTTAATCTTACTTCAATCTCTTTAATTAAATAATCAAAACATGTTTATTTAATTAAACTCATTAAATCATTTCCTCTCTTGTTTGATTTAAATTAATCCAAAAATCTAAGTCAAAATAAGTCAACTCACCTAATCATCGTTAAACTAACATAATCATCATTTATTTAATCTAACCATGATTAAATACTAATCTCCCCCACTTGCATTCTCTAGATATCTCCATTTGCACAAATAAATCAATTTATTGATTTATTAAATCTTCATTTTCCCTCAACAAAGCATCTTTTGGAGGAATATTCTTCTATTTCAAATTCAAAATTTGAATGACATGTCCTTCCAACATGTCATTTACTCTCTCTTACAAGTCCTTCCAACAAGGCATTTACTTTTTCTTACATGTCCTTGCCTTGAGCCAAGTGGCATTCAATGCAATTTTCTTTCCCCCTCTTACATGTCTTTTCTCAAAAATTCAAATTCAAAAAATGCATTTATTGGCACATTTGTCAAAACTTGCTCATTCCTCATCCAATCACATTTGGACAAGTGGCATTTTGCCATTGGCCAAATCTTTGTCCCACATTGCTCTATTTTGGCTTTGTTTCCATTTCAACATTCTATAAATAGAATGATTCACCATGCATTTTATCATCCACAATTATGCAAAGTTATTATGCACAAATATCTCTCAAATTCCATCCATCTTCTTAACTAGTTTATTGCAGATTTTGGAGCTCATTGAGGGACTTATCAAGTGGATCAATCATCTTCAATCAACATTTGCATTCAAGGAGTTGGGAAAGGGAAAATCTCCACACAACTATTTGCACCAACTCCCTCAAGAGATCAAGAGTTTGCTTGCATTAGATAGAATTTAATTGTTTCATTTGTGTTCTTCATTTTCATTTCTTATCTTTTGCAAATTTCAAATGGATTTCTTGAGGAATCATTTGTTTCTAACCTTGTGTTTGATCTAATTGTTTGCATGTTTATTGTGTTTGTGCAAGGTCTAGATTCAAATGGTTCACATATTGGCGCTAGAAGGAGGGATGATCAACAGATTCTAACACATTTAAAAAAAAAAATTGCCGTTT